>CAUYLG010030867.1:0-46125 GCA_963573385.1 Cacajao melanocephalus
CTAAAACCCCCTCCCTAAACCACCCCCCGTCCCTCCCAAACCAATTGGTTTTTTACAGGCCTGAGCCCCCGGGGCCCGCCAAAAAATATCTTTTTTTTTTTTTTTTTTTTTTTTTTTTTTTTTTTTTTAGACAAGGTCTCACTCTGTAACCCAGGCTGGAGTGCAGTGGTGCAATCATAGTTCACTGCAGCCTCAACCTCCTGGGCTCAAACAGTCCTCCCACCTCAGCCTCCTGAGTGAGACTACAGGTGTGTGCCACCATGCCTGGCTATTTGTTTATTTACTTACTTACTTGCCTTCCCTTCCCTCTTCCCTCTTGCCTCTTTCCTCTTTCCCTTTGCCCCTTGCCCCTTCCCTCACCCTGCCTACTGGTAGAGATGGGGTCTTAAACTCCTGGGATTATAGGCATGAGCCAACACACATGGCCCGTACTTTTTTTAAATAAGGGAAAATTGCCTGATATACTATTTCTCTTTCAGGTGGGAGGTGTTGCTGTTTTTCTCCTGATGGTAAAGCTTTAGCTGTAGGTCTTAACGATGGAAGCTTCTTAATGGCAAATGCAGATACTCTAGAGGATCTTGTGTCTTTTCATCACAGAAAAGATATGATTTCAGATATTCGATTTTCACCTGGTAAGATCCATTGAAATTGTATTTGAGCATTAACTTGGGTTTGGCAGTGTGTAAATGTATCAGTGTATAATTTTTATTAACTGTTATTTTATTTCAGAACTTAACTTTTTACTAGAAAAGGCAGTGTATAAAAGCCCTGTTATTAGATTAGTGCAAATATCTGTTTTAGTGTCAATTCTATTACTAAATTTTTTGTGTGACTGGAGCCAGGATGCTTCTCTGAGCTTTTGTTTCTTCATTTGTGACATAAAAGGGGTTGGATAACTGTTTTCATTATACTATTCTTAATGCTTTTGAAATTGCACTCATTTTACTCCATCAGTTTTCATGTATTCATTATCTACTACAAACCTACTGTAATGTAGCATTCCTAATGTTAAGGCAGAATTTACTTGTGTTGGTTTAGTTCCATGTTTTCTAAATTTAGAGGGAGTATTTTTGTTTAATACAAAGTATCAAAACTACATCATATATAGTTTTTGACATTTGCTTGCCACTGAACTAATTTGTTACACTAAAAGATTATTTTGTTAATTATACTTGAAAATATTATTTGTTATTTGACATATCTATCTTGTTATAATTTATGAAGTAACTAAGATTTTTCCATAAAGAAGCGGAAAATTAACTCTAGTTGCAGAGTGTAAAAAAATATTTCCAAAGATAGAAAATGTCAAGCAAATATGTTTCTGTTATAGGTTCTGGGAAATATCTAGCTGTAGCATCCCATGACAGCTTTATAGATATATACAATGTAATGAGTAGTAAACGAGTAGGAATATGCAAAGGAGCTACCAGTTACATAACTCATATTGATTGGGATATTAGAGGTAAGACTTTAAATAACTTAATATTTGATAAAAGTTTCATTTCATTTAGTATAGCTATTTTAGAGAAGCAGAAAAGTGATTCAACAGATGAGTCAAAAGCATTGGGAAAACAACCATTATTCTCAAAATTGTTACATCTGAAGATGAACACTACAGAGTTGAGACTTTTTCTTTTTTCTTTTCCTTTTTTTGAGACAGGTCTCACTCTGTCACCCAGGCTGGAGTGCTGTGGTGCAATCACATCTCACTATAGCCTTGACCTCCCGGGTTTAAGTGATCCTCCCAACTCAGCCTCCTGAGTAGCTGGGACTATAGACACACACCACCATGCCCAGCTAATTTTTAAATTTTTTGTAGAGACAAGGTCTCACTATATTGCCCAGAACTCCTGGACTAAAGCAGTCTTTCTACCTTGGCATCCCAAAGGGCTGGGATTCTATGTGTGAGCCACTGCACACTTTTCAATACTTCATCTAATATTCAAATAATAGTACAGTAAGTGATTAGTTGTTTAATTTGTAATTTAAATATTATGCAAAAAATTGTTACATGGATGTCTTGATCTTTGTCATATAAATTTGATATAAATAGAATAATAGAAATATTGGCCAGGTATGCTGGCTCACGCCTGCAGTTGCAGTGCTTTGGGAGGCCAAGGCTGGAGGACTACTTGAACCCAGGAGGTTGAGACCAGCCTGGGCAATAGAGTGAGACCCCATTCTTAAAAAAAATAAAATAAATTTTAAAAAGAAATGTTAATGAGGACTTTAAAGTCATTTTTCTCGTTGTTATGAAATACATTCTTTAATAATAGTCATAATCATGTAACATAAAGAACTTAATGAGTATCTTGTATTTTTGCAGAATGCATGGCATATGACTGTATTTAATATGTTTGATAAATGTTAAATATTTTAAATGTTCTCTTTTTAAGGATTTTATTGTTTCATGTATTCAGCTATATAAATTGAGTATCATAAAGTTTTTCTAAATATTGTTAAACAGATATTTACACTTAAAAAAAAAATTCCAACATTTGTTTCTAGGAGTTTTTTACATATGCATCACCAAAGAAATCATTTTTATGTATATGTGTATATATATATTATATGTATATACACACAAAATATCAAACCATTTATGAATTTAGTTACTTATATGGAATTTTAAAAAATAAAATGCTCTTACTATATGTTGACTGCAGCAGAAAATGTTTTTTTATATTTAAGCTGAATTTTTCTCTTAAAACAAACATCATACTGATGATGTATGTGTATATTTTTTATATATGTAAATATTTTTAAAAATTTTTTTTAAGGAAAGCTTTTACAGGTCAACACTGGTGCTAAAGAACAATTATTCTTTGAAGCTCCCAGAGGGAAAAAACAAACCATCCCCAGCATGGAGGTAGGAAAATAGTGGTGTTTGTAGTGTTGTTTATGTGAATAAGAGTGGCTGGAAAACTGATACCTACTTTCTGTTATTTAGTTACAGGTGAACTCTGTTCTTAAATTATTAAAATAATGAATATTCTTGAGTGAGTTTATTTTATTGAGTCAGAATAGATAGGTAAAGGAAAAAATACTGTATTAATAAAAGGAGTCAGTGGGCATGGTGGCTTACGCCTGTAATCCCAGCACTTTGGAAGCTGAGGCAGGCAGATCACTTGTGCTTAGGAGTTCAAGACCAGCCCAGGCACATGGTGAAACCCCATCTCTACAGAAAAATAGAACAGATTAGCCAGGTGTGGTGGCATGTGCCTTTAGTCCCAGTTGGGAGGCTGAGGTGGGAGGATGAGCCTGGGAGGTGGAGGCTGCAGTGAGCCATGTGCATGCTGCTACACTCCAGCCTGGGTGACAAAGTGAGATCCTGTATTTAAAAAAGAAAGAAAGAAAAAAGAATAAATCATGTGTATGTTTAGCTATGCTCCAATTACTTTCCTCAAAAAACAAGAAGCATGAAATAACAAATAGAAGATATGCCATCTATAGAATACTGCATATCTGCCTCATCCTTAGGACTCCATATGCCTAACATATTTGTTGGCAGATTACTGTTTTAAAAAACAAACAAAGAAACAAGAAAAATTGTGTTGCATTTGTGCCTAGCAATATTAGCCTCTTTATTAACTTGGCCTAGGAAGAGAGGCTCAACAGATTTAACATGAAAGTGGTTTAATGAATAGAGAGATCGCAAGTAAAAGTTCTAAATTCCTAGTAAGGGTTAGTTGGAAAACATGCTTATAATGCATTATTAGAAATTTAAACATGAACTGTAAGAATCTTTCTTGATTATCCTAAAGCCAGAAAGGGTTTTATTTATTATTGCTATATGCTTAGCACCTAGAACACACGGTGGATATATAATTAATTCTGAATAATGTTATGTTAAAATTTTTCTGCAGCAACTAGTAGGCTCTGGGGAGCTACATAACTAAGACAACTAATAATTTAACTGTTTTTTCATTGAAACTTTAATTTTATTTGTGACACATAATTTCAAAGAAAAATATTAACATTTTGGTTGTTAATATTTTAGGTTTGGATGATCTAAACGTACACCAATGTTTTTCCTTTCTAGGTAGAAAAAATTGCTTGGGCATCATGGACAAGTGTACTTGGTTTATGCTGTGAAGGAATTTGGCCAGTAATTGGCGAAGTTACAGATGTAACTGCTTCTTGCCTCACCAGTGACAAAATGGTTCTGGCTACTGGGGATGATTTGGGATTTGTGAAGTTATTTAGATATCCTACTAAAGTATGTGTTTTTCTTTAACTTTCCTAATGATCATACGTTATGAAATTGTTAAGGTAATGTCTTGTCATAACGCTTCATTGTTATGAATTGTACATATGTAAACTGTAATGTTGTAATATAAAAGGTTCACAATTATGTTTCATATCTATAGCTTTTAAGTAGTATAATTTATGATCTCATACCTTAAGTTATATATCATATCCTATAGTGTTTTTCAATATTGACTAATATAAATAATCCTTTTCAAAGAAACATCTTGGCTGGGCACAGTGACTCATGCCTATAATCCCAGTACAGTACTTTGGGAGCCCAAGGTGGAAGGATCACTTGAGGCCAGGCATTCCAGACCAGCCTGGGCAGCATAGCGAGACCCCTTCTCTACAAAACGTAGAAAAAATTACCCAGGAATTGTGGTACATGCCTGTAGTCCTAGCTACTCAAGAGGCTGAAGTGGGAGGTTCCTTGAGCCCAGGAGTTGGAGGCTACAGTGAGATGTGTGGGATCATGTCGTTGCACTCCAGCCTGAGTGGCAGAGCAGAATCCTGTGTCCAAAAAAAAAAAAAGGAGAGAGAGACATTCCTTTCATCCCCAAAATTAACTTCAATAATGTTTCTAGTTTTTTGATTAAATATATACTATTAACAGTAAATATAAACTCTTTATAGTTATAGCTTCATAGTTTGTTTTAACCAATTAAATACAAATTACTTATGATACTTATAAAATTAAGATAAACACTATTGATTTAATGTAATGAATAATTTTTTTGTTGTTGAAACCAAATAGTACAGATTTGGCATTCTTTGTACCTATGCTACTGTGTGCTGTGCAGTTACTTAATTCTTTTATCGCTTCCCTCTGTTCAAACTACTGTAAAATATTAGGCTTTTCCTTAACGCAGAAATAAAATTTATGTATCAAGTCCAGATGCAATGCATTCGTTTCTCTCTCTCTCTCTTTTTTTTTTTTTTAGACAGGGTCTCTCTCTCTCTCTCTGTCACCCACGCTGGAGTGCAATGGTGCAATCATAGCTCACTGCAGCCTCAACCTCCCAGACCCAAGTTATCCTCCCACCTCAGCTTCTTGAGTAACTGGGACCACAAGCACCCATCACCATGCCTGGCTAATTTAAAAGATTTTTAATAAAAGGGGTTTTTTTTTTTTTTGTAGAGATGGGGTCTCCAGATGTTGCCTAAGCTGGTTTCAAATTCCAGAACTCAAGTGATCCTCCTGCCTCGGCCTCCTAAAGTGGTTGGTTTAAAGGCATGAGTCACTGCTTCTGGTAGCATTTATTTCTTAATTCACAAATTAAGTTATACTCTGGCACCAACATGAACATAAAGATAAATTTGAAATAGGGAACTGAAATAATATTGTGGTATTCAGTTCATAGTGATCTTAAGTAACTGCTTATATTAATATTTTTAGATCAGCATTAAAATGAAAAACAGGTTTAAAAATTCTCATTGAAAACTCAGACACCCAAGAAAATATTTCACATATTCCTGTTTAGATACATATAAATGGTAGACTCTTAGTTGTTAAGAATGTGTTCCACTAAAATATTTATTAGAAATTTCACTTCCAGCATTCCAAATGGTGTAGATCCTTTAGGAATAGGTTCTGGAATATTGGTCTACAGATTCTTTTCACCTTAATGAAAAGAACCACACAGTCTTAGAGAAACTACCTTCTTGCCATGCTTTGATGGCAGATCACTTGCCCTAACTTTTATTAAGAGTCTTCATTCCTGGTGGGCGCAGTGGCTCACGTCTGTGATCCCAGCACTTTGGGAGGCCAAGGCAGGTGGTTCACCTGAGGTCAGGAGTTTGAGACCAGCCTTGTCAACATGGTGAAACTCCATTTCTATTAAAAACACAAAAAATTAGCTGGGCATGGTGGCAGGTGCTTGTAGTCCCAGCTACTTGGGAGGCTAAGGCAGAGAATTGCTTGAACCAGGAAGTGGAGGTTGCAGTGAGCCAAGATTGCACCACTGCACTCCAGTCTCAAAAAGGATGGTCAGCCAGGTGCAGTGGCTCACGCCTGTAATTCCAGCACTTTGGGAGGCTGAGGTGGGCGGATCACTTGGTCGTGAGATCGAGACCATCCTGGCTAACATGGTGAAACCCCATCTCTATTAAAATTACAAAAAATTAGCCAGGCATGGTGGTACATGCCTGTAGTCCTAGCTGCTCAGGAGGCTGAGGTAGGAGAATTGCTTGAACCCAGGAGTTGGAGGTTGTAGTAAGCTGAGATTGTGCCACTGCACTCCAGCCTGGTGACAGAGTGAGACTCGGTCTCAAAAAAAAAAAAAAAAGTTGTCATTCCTAGGGAATTCACAAATTTTGCTATCACTGTGTTTTGTTTAAGACATCTCTCATTTTAACACCTTTGAAAAGATGTTAACAAAACCTGCTTATGATGCTTTGATCTGAAATTTAGGTAACTTGGTAATGCTAGATTTTAAAGTTGCCAGTATTTATAACTTAAATTTCTATTGATATTTAAAAGGAAAATACATTCCTATGTGTATTGCTTACAAACAAAAGCACTAATGAATTAAGATGAAAGATACTTACATGGGTATATACATATATGTGTACCAAAGCAACTGATAATTACTTTTGGTTAACATATTTATGCTGTACATAGGCATGTGTATCCTTTCTCAATTATTGCATCTATTTTCAACAGTAATACATCTGCATAATCATTGTCTTTAATATATATACACTGCTCCATATACATTGTAATTAATTATTACTTTGAACATTTGAGGTATTTAATTTTTTTCACTGCTGTAAGTAAATACCATGGTAAGTATTTTTTTTTTTTTTTGGCACACATAGCATTTTCTTTGCGTAGATCCCTAAAAGGGAGATGGGTGAGTCAAATACAAGAATATTTTTATACTTTCAATGCAGAATATCAAGTTGGTTTTTTAAAGAGTTTTACCTGAGGTACTAGCGTTTTGTGAAACTACTGGTTTTATATCTTGTCCTTAACAGGTTTAGGAATTGGTATCTTTTATTCTACTTAGTTTCAGTATTTTCTCAACACATTGCACTTGAAATGACTAATTTCTAATTATTAAAATAAAATTAAAATCATAATGGAGTTAGTTAAATAATGAAATTTCTCAGAAAGGTTGTTTGAATTTTTTTCCTCTTTAGGGAAAATTCGGAAAGTTTAAGAGGTATGTGGCCCATAGTACACATGTCACAAATGTTCGCTGGACTTATGATGACAGCATGTTGGTTACCCTAGGAGGTACAGATATGTCTTTAATGGTGTGGACAAATGAGATGGAAGCCTATCGAGAAAAAAGGCCTTGTGATAGTGAAGAATCCGACATTGATTCTGAAGAAGATGGGGGTATGTCATTTTATAATACTTTAACAAAAATATAGGGAAAATTTAGCACAACTTATTTGAGCTGTAGAAGTTAAATCAAGTAATAATAATGTTTTAATAATCGCAATGTTACTGTTTTTAGTCTAATGTCAAAATCAGTTTTGTGACTCAACAACAAGTTGGCATGTATTTATGACTTAGATACTATTTATCTGCAAACAAAGACTCTTAATTTTAAATAAATACTGTTAAAGTAAATTTTATATTATTGCACATCATATTTTAAAATAATTTTGATTTTCTTCTAATATACCAGTAATACCAGTTCATTATAGAAAATATATTTTGCCATAAAAATTAAATACAGCCTCCATAATTTGACCTCACAGATAACACCTTTTTTAGCATTTGGAGTGTATCCTAAAATGTGTGTAGCTAATATTTTTTAAGAAAAGTATGATAGTATTGAACTTACTTTTTTTTTTTAACTTTTTTTTTTTAGCTTCTTCTTCCTGTTGATTTTCATGAACTTACTTTTTAACCTACTATTATTACTTAGTAATACTTTGAAAACATGATTATATATAAATATTCTACATCTTTTTTCTGGTTGCATATTCATAATTTGCTTATAACTAATTTATTTCATATTGTTGAACATCTTTGCATCCAATTTATAAGATCATAATTGATCTCAGTTATTGCTTAAGAATAACTTGTGTATTTTAATGGTAGGCTATGACAGTGATGTTACAAAGGAGAATGAAATCAGTTATACCATCAGAGCCTTATCAACAAATATTCGCCCAATGTTTGGAATCAAGCCTCATTTACAACAAAAAGAACCCTCAGTTGATGAGAGGTAAGAATTTAGTTTAATATTATAAGAAGAAAGAGATATTGGTGTTAAAAATGGAATTTATTGTTTAAATGGCTTTTTTACACAAACGAAGTAACAGTGATACTCCTGCTTTATACACTTTACAGCACCTCTTAGAAATTATGTTTGTCTTTAAATACCTTTTGATGTCAACCTGGGTGACATAGTGAGACCTTGTCTCTATGGAAATATAAAAATAATCCAGGTGTAGTAGTGTGCGCTTTTTGTCCCAGCTACTTGAAAAGCTGAGGCAGGAGCATTGCTTGAGTACAGGAAGGTGAGGTTGCAGTGAATTATGATGGCATCACTGCACTCCCATCGGGGTGTCAGATTGAGGCCCTGTCTCAAAAACCCACAAAAAACAAAAGCAAAGTTCTATTGGTGGTAACACTGTCTGTTAAAACTAGTGGTTTAGGGAATTATGCATGTATATAAAGTTGGTACGATTAATCTTAATTGCTAACTTTTATAAATGTAGGTGATGGGGTTGGAGGAGATAATAAAAATTGAATCCAATACCAAGTACTTTTAAAAAGTACGTGAGCAGAATTGTGATTCAATTTTGAAAAGGCATGCCTATTCATGTGCCTTTATTCAAGCATAGCCAATCCTCATTTCAAAAATTTTTCAGAAAGGCAGGTTGTCTTTAATGGGAATTATTGGTCTTAGTCTAGAATCAGCAAATAAAAAAATAAGGACATATGCAAGTCCATTTTATGAGGAGAGACCACTTTTTTTTTTTTTTTGAGGCAGAGTTTTGCCCTTGTTGCCCAGGCTGGAGTACAATGGTGCAGTCTTGGCTCACTGTAATCTCCGCCTCCCGGGTTCAAGTGATTCTCCTGCCTCAACCTCCCGAGTAGCTGGGATTACAGGTGCACGACACCATGCCCAGCTAATGTTTGTATTTTTAGTAGAGACGGGGTTTCACCACATTGCTCAGACTGGTCTTGGACTCCTGACCTCAGGTGATCCACTTTGGCCTCCCAGAGTGCTGGGATTACAGGAGTGAGCAACCACACCCGGCCGAGATAACTTTTTTTTTAATTATACTTTACGTTCTGGGACACATGTGCAGAATGTTTAGGTTTGTTACATAGGTATACATGTGCCACGGTGGTTTGCTGCACCTATCAACCTGTCATCTATATTAGGTGTTTCTCCTAATGCTATCCCTCCCAAGTCCCCCATCCCCCAACACACCCTGGTATGTGATGTTCCCCTCCCTGTGTCCATGTGTTGTTCTTGTTCAGCTCCCACTTATGAGCGAGAACATGCGGTGTTTAGTTTTCTGTTCCTGTGTTAGTTTGCTGAGAATGATGGTTTTCCGCTTCATCCATGTCCCTGGAAAGGACATGAACTCATCCTTTTATGGCTGCATAGTATTGCATGGTGTGTATGTGCCACATTTTCTTTATCCAATCTATCATTCATGGATATTTAGGTTGGTTCCAAGTCTTTGCTATTGTGAACAGTGCCGCAATGAACATGTGTACATGTATCTTTATAGTAGAATGATTTATTATCCTTTAGGTATATACCCAGTAATGGGATTGCTGGGGCAAATGGTATTTCTAATTCTAGATTCTTGAGGAATCACCACACTGTCTTCCACAATGGTTGAACTAATTTACACTCCCACCAACAGTGTAAAAGTGTTCCTGTTTCTCCACATCCTTTCCAGTATCTGTTGTTTCTTGACTTTTTAATGATCGCCATTCTAATTGGCATGAGATGCTATCTCATTGTGGTTTTGATTTGCATTTCTCTAATGACCAGCGATGATGAGCTTTTTTTCATATGTTTGTTGGCCACATAAATGTCTTCTTTTGAGAAGTGTCTGTTTATATCCTTCACCCACTTTCTGATGAGGTTGTTTGGTTTTTTCTTGTAAATTTGTTTGAGTTCTTTTTAGATTCTAGAGATTGGCCCTTTGTCAGGTGGATGGATTGCAAAATTTTTCTCCCATTCTGTAGGTTGCCTGTTTACTCCAATGATAGTTCTTTTGCTGTGTAGAAGGTCTTTAGTTTAAATAGATCTCATTTGGCTTTTGTTGCAATTGCTTTTGATGTTTTACTCATGAAGTATTTGCCCATGCCGATGTCCTCAATAGTATTGCCTAGGTTTTCTTCTAGGGTTTTTATGGTTTTAGGTCTTAATGTTTAAGTCTTTAATTCATCTTAATTTTTGTATAAGGTATAAGGAAGAGGTCCAGTTTCGGTTTTCTGCATATGGCTAGCCAATTTTCCCAACACCATTTATTAAATAGGGAATCCTTTCCCCGTTGTTTGTTTTTGTCAGGTTTGTCAAAGATCAGATGGTTGCAGATGTGTGGCATTATTTCTAAGGCCTCTGTTCTGTTCCATTAATCTATATATCTGTTTTGGTACCAGTACCATGCTGTTTTGGTTACTGTAGCCTTGTAGTATGGTTTGAAGTCAGGTAGCGTGATGCCTCCAGCTTTGTTCTTTTTGCTTAGGAGTGTCTTGGCTATATAGGCTTTTTTTTTGGTTCCATATGAAATTTAAAGTCGTTTTCTTCTAATTCTGTGAAGAAAGTCAATGGTCAATGGTGGCGTGATGAGGATAGCATTGAATCTACTTTAAACCAACAGAGATCAAAAAAAGACAAAGATGAGCATTGCATAATGGTAAAGGGATTGGTGCAACAAGAAGTGCTAATCCTAAATATATATGCACCCAATACAGGAGCATCCAGATTCATAAGGCAAGTTATTAGAATCCTACAAAGAGACTTAGACTCCCACACAATAATAGTGGGAGACTTTAACACTCCATTGTCAATATTAGATCAATGAGACAGAAAATTAACAAGGATATTTAGCACTTGAACTTAGTTCTGTACCAAGCGGATCTAATAGACATCTACAGAACTCTCCATCCCAAATCAACAGAATATACATTCTTCTCAGCACCACATCACACTTACTCTAAAATTGATCACATAATTGGAAGTAAAACACTCCTCAGCAAATGCAAAAGAGCAGAAATCATAACAAACAGTCTCTCAGACCACAGTGCAATGAAATTAGAACTCAGGATTAAGAAACTCACTCAAAAAAAAAAGAAACTCAAAACTTCGCAACTACATGGAAACTGAACAACCTGCTCCTGAATGACTACTGGGTAAATAACAAAATTAAGACAGAAATAAGTAAGTTATTTAAAACCAATGAGAACAAAGATACAACGCACCAGAATCCCTGGGGCACAGCTAAAGCAGTGTTTAGAGGGAAATTTATAACACTAAATGCCCACAGGAGAAAGCAGGAAAGATCTAAAATTGACAAACTAACATCAGAATTAAAAGAACTAGAGAAGCAAGAGCAAGCAAACAAATAATAACACATTTAAAAGCTATCAGAAGACAAGAAATAACCAAGATCAGAGCAGAACTGAAGGAGATAGACACGTGAAAAACCGTTAAAAAATCAGTGAATCCAGGATCTGGTTTTTTTTTTTTTTGAAAGGTTAACAAAATAGACCACTAGCCAGAGTAATAAAGAAGAGAAGAGGGAAGACTCAAATAGACACAATAAAAAATGATTAAGGGGATATTACCACTGATCCCACAGAAATACAAACTATCATCAGAGAATACTATAAACACCTCTACACAAATAAACTAGAAATCTAGAAGAAATGGATAAATTCCTGGACACATACACTCTCCAAAGACTGAACCAGGAAGAAGTCGAATCCCTGAATAGACCAATAACAAAGTCTGAAATTGAAGCAGTAATAGCCTCCCAACCAAAAGAAACCCAAGACCAGACGGATTCACAGCCAAATTCTACCAGAGGCACAAAGAGGAGCTGGTACCATTCCTTCTGAAAACTATTCCAAACAATGGAAAAAAAGGGACTCCTCCCTAACTCATTTTATGAGGCCAGCATCATCCCGACACCAAAACCTGGCAGAGACACAACAAAAAAAAGAAAATTTTAGGCCAGTATCCCTGATGCACATCAATGCAAAAATCCTCAATAAAATAATGGGAAACTGAATCCAGCAGCATATCAAAAAGCTTATCTACCATGATCAAGTTGGCTTCATCCCTGGGATGCAAGGCTGGTTTAACATATGCAAATCAATAAAAGTAATCCATCACATAAACAGAACCAATGACAAAAACCGCATGATTATCTCAATAGATGCAGAAAAGGCCATTGATAAAATTCAACACCCCTTCATGCTAAAAACTCTCAACAAACTAGGTACTGATGGAAAGTATCTCAATAATAAGCTATTTATGACAGACCCACAGCCAATATCATAGTGAATGGGCAAAAACTGGAAGTATTCCCTTTGAAAACCGCACAAGACAAAGATACCGTCTCTCATCACTCCTATTCAACATAGTATTGAAAGTTCTGGCCAGGGCAATCAGGCAAGAGAAAGAAATGAAGAGTATTCAAATAGCAAGAGAGGAAGTCAAATTGTCTCTGTTTGCAGATGCCATGATTGTATATTTAGAAAACCCCGTTGTCTCAGCCCAAAATCTCCTTAAGCTGATAAGCAATGTCAGCAAAGTCTCAGGATAAAAAATCAGTGTGCAAAAATCACAAGTATTCCTATACACCAATAATAGATAAGCAGAAAGCCAAATCATGAGTGAGCTCCCATTCACAGTTGCTACAAAGAGAATAAAATACCTAGGAATAAACTTAAAAGGGATGTGAAGGACCTCTTCAAGGAGAACTACAAACCACTTCTCAAGGAAAAGAGAGAACACAAACAAATGGAAGAACATTCCATGCTCATGGATAGGAAGAATCAATATCGTGAAAATGGCCATCCTGCCCAAAGTAATTTAGAGATCACTTTTTAATAAAGTCTCTGAGCTAGATGACAGATTAAGAAATAAATTGTGAACCTGATGTTTTCAAATTAAAGGTGGTAAAAAATAAAAAGACATATGGAGCATTGAATGGCATGGACTTCAGAAGCAAAGAGGTTTTAAGAATGAAAAACTAAAAGGTGTCCAGAAACAGCAGGAAGGAACAGAGGGAATGGGAGGTGGGAACAGCAGTGGGAAGTGGGAACAAGGCTGTGGTGAGGAAAACTTTATTATGAGAAGTTAATAAGAGCATTTGAGGGAGAAAATAAAAATAAAAGGGCTGTAATCCCAGCACTTTGGGAGGCCGAGATGGGCGGATCACGAGGTCAAGAGATCGAGATCATCCTGGCCAACATGGTGAAACCCCGTCTCTACTAAAAATACAAAAAATAGCCGGACATGGTGGCACTTGCCTGTGGTCCCAGCTGCTCGGGAGGCTGAGGCGGAAGAATCGCTTGAACCCAGGAGGTGGAGGTTGCAGTGAGCCAAGATTGCGCCACTGCACTCCAGCCTGGTGACAAAGTAAGACTCCGTCTCAAAAATAAATAAATAAATAAATAATAAATACATAAAATAAAAGGTAATTCATTCACAGTTAAACAGGATTTGTAGAAAATTCAAGTGTATTTGTGGCCATTTAGGATAGTGCTGAAGAGTTTTGGAACTCAGCAAGATAGAAATGACATTACAGGAAAGCTTTGGCAGAGGGATTTGAGTTTGCACCTGTGGGTTTTATATGTAGGGAAAGGGATTAAATTTAAGGTCAAAAACACATTTGTGATGGGGAAGGGGGAAGTGAGAGATTTTGTGAATTAACTGACCCCAGCATTGCCAGGGAAGTTCTAGGTGGAATGTTGAAGACACAGTGCCTCTTCAGCTCCTCTTCCAGGTGTCGTTTGCTGATGGTATACCTCGTATACCTCAGATCATAGCAATGGGAGGTCACCTAAGGAAAGGGGATGGAGAGTGATCATCCAGTTTTTAATTATGTATTAAAAGGCAAAGTATTAAATTAGGGGTATTTTTAAGTAAGCAGAGTATGCCATAATCTAAGTTCTTGTACAGAATTCCATGTTTGCAAGCAACTTGCTAGAATGTAGCATCATATAGTTCAAAGGATATGGATTCTGGAGTCAGACAAATGGGTAAAATACTAATTTTTATCATTACCGGTTGTGTGACTTTGAAAAATTATTCATTCTCTCTGAACCTCAGTTTCCTCAGTGGCAAATGAACATTATAATCCCTAATGTATGGTGTATTTCAAGTTTTAAATGAAATAATGTAAATCAAGAATTTAGATAGTAGGTCTTCACCAATGACCCCTATCCCTTGGAATGAAATACAAAGTAACCTGAGGAATACCTGGTAAATACTTAAACATTATTTCTGAAATTAAATATTCACAAAGCAATAAGTACTACGTATATATTTATTTATTAGAGAAATGCAGATAAATATGCAAATGGGACATTATTTAAATATTATAATTAGAATATTTGAAGTATAGTGCTTAATATGACTTAAGGAAAATTATGTCTTCCAAGTAATGAAAAGTGAAAAACGTTCTATGGGGAAGAAGGAACTGTAGACATTCCCACACATTTCTTTCGTTTGTTATATTGGTTTTTAAAAATATATGTCATTTATCGGATAAGTTTGGTATGTCAGAAAATATGACCTAATTTTAATCTTTAGGCTGCTTCGTTCATGGTAAAATACTTAAATGTAAATTTCTGCCCATTGCTGAAGTGAGGCATGTTCTGACAGAAGGAAATATTTTACTCATGAAAAATGATTAACACTGTTATAACTGTAATATTTGATGTTAGGTTATATATTCTGCAGCTAACTTTTTGAAAATAATTTTTGCAATTGTTTTGCATTTTGTTCTCAATTTACATTTCAACCCTGCTAAATATTTTGAAAATGACAAGGTGTGGGGAGGGAGAGAGGGGTCTGTTGGCCCCCATGGTGGAGTCCAAGCACTGCTTTCCGCCTTAAAAAAAAAAAAAAAGAAAGAAAATGACAAGGCAGAAGAAGTCATTAATGTGACTTCATTTCCACAAAATGAAAAAAATCAAGGGAGATTAAAAATTAAGAGATTCATATCTCTTTTTACCAACTTAGAATATTTGTAAGGAGATAATATGGTTCATGGTTTATTTAAATAACTGCTTTTTTAATATTAAGTAACATATATTACTGTCATAAATATGAAATAAAACACTTTAAATGCAAAACAGGCCAGATGCTATGGCTCATGCCTGCAATCTTGGCGCTTTGGGAGGCTGAAGTGGGAGGACTGCTTGAGGCCAGGTGTTCAGCACCAGCCTGGGTAACTCAGAAAGACCCCATTTCTACAAAAAATAGAAAAATTAGCCAAGCATGGTAGTACATGCCTGTACCAGGAGGCTCCTACTCAGGAGGCTGAAGCAGGAGGATTGCTTCAGCCCAGGAGTTGGAGGCTGCAGTGAACTATGATTGCACCCTTGTACTCCAGCCATGGCAGCAGAGTGGGATCCTGTCTCTGGGAAAATAAACAAATAAAAAACTTTTAAAAACAATTAAATACTCATCAAATACCCACTTAAAGGAAAAATGCTTCTGATGACAATAACCATTCTATTCTGCTGATATTCTTGTGGATTTTTTTCTTTTTCTTTTTTAATAGATGTTTTTGTGTTGTTTTTGTTTTTTTTGTTTTGTTTTTTTGAGACGGAGTCTTGCTCTGTTATCCAGGCTGGAGTGCAGTGGCACAATCTTGGCTCACTACAACCTCCGCCTCCTAGATTCAAACGATTCTTCTGCCTCAGGCTCCCAAGTAACTGGGATTACAGGCACGTACCACCACACCCAGCTAATTTTTGTATTTTTAGTAGAGACAGGTGTTCACCATGTTGACCTGGCTGGTCTCAAACTCCTGACCTCAAGTGATCCTCCCACCTTGGCCTCCCAAAGTGCTGGGATTACAGGTGTGAACCACCTTGCCCAGCCAATAAATGTTTTTGTAACATTGTATGTTTAAAATAGTTAATTTTGGTCAAATTTCTAATATTTGTGAATAAAGATATTTAAATCAGCATGACATAAGTTAGACATTTTTATATTTTCTTAAAATTCTGTTGACATATTGCCTTTCTTCTGTTTGCTAAACTGGTCTATTCATCATCAATTTTTATATGTTTTCCTACTTTTTTTTTTTCCCTTGCTCCTTTTGAAGGCAGGGAGTAGTAAGGTAAGTGTTTTATTAAAGAAAATATTTTATTCAAAAATTTATTCTTTATTCTTTATAGCATTTTAAGGTATTGATTTTTTTCTTATAAAACATTTAACTACATTTGTCAACAAAGCATTATAAAATGAAGTATGACAAATCCTATAAAAGACTTGCATTTTTAGATAGTATATTTGGTTATTATAAGGGTATTCATTATGATAAATTGGTTTTACTTGTGACTATCTGTACAAACTACTACAATGCAAATAAATAGTTTTAGTTTTTCCTTACATTTCAGAGCCTCAGAAAAACAAACTTAACTACACATATATTTAAGTGAAAGACTATTCAATTTTAAACCTGTTAACTTGATTTAATGCATGTTTAATCATTTAAAAAGATGAAAAGAGAGTAACTATGGTATTTGTATGTTGAATAAAATGATGTGTAAGAAAGGACTCTTTGGGATACTTTTATATTTACCTTTGTTGATAAGAAAATTTCTTGAAAGAGTTTCTGAAACAAAGCAATGTGGAAATGGCTAGACTGTTTTGTAATTTATAAAAGGTTATCATGGCTGGGCACAGTGGCTCAGGCCTGTCATCGTGGCTCAGGTCTGTAATCTCAGCACTTTGGAAGGCCGAAGTGGGAGGACCGCGAGAGCCCAGGAGTTCGAGACCAACCTGGACAACATAATGAGACCCTGTCTTTTCAAAAAATAAGAGTAAAAATAAATTAGCTGGGTGTGGTGGCAGGCCTGTGTTACCAGCTACTCAAGAGGCTGAGGTGAGAGGGTCTCTTGAGCCTTGGAGTTTGAGGCTGCAGTGAGCTGTGATTGCACAACTGCACTCTAGCCTGGGCAACACAGCAAGCCTATTTTTGGAGCGGGGTGGGAAGGTATTACTAGGAAAATGATGCTGGGAGATAAGTATGAAAACAGTAGACTTGAGACCAGATTATGCAGAAACTCAAATAACAGACATCTGTTAATATTAGACAGCAGAAATCTATCATGTATTTTAAGCAGAGTGATGTGTACAAAGATATGAGTTCAGAGTATAACACAATCTCTAAAATGGCCCATAAAAATCTTACACTATTTTAACAGAAATAAAGCACTTGTATCTAGCCTCACATTTAGAATAGCTTACTCAGTACTGATCTCTGCATTTTAAAGGAGACTTGGATAGTTTATAATGGGCTAGAAGAAAGCACAGGATGAAGGAAGGTTGGGAGGCCACTTCATATAAAGAATAATTAATTGACCAGGTGCAGTGGTTTATGCCTGTAATCCTGGCACTTTGGGATGCCAAGTTTGGAGAATCAGTTGAGGCCAGGAGTTAAAGATCAGCCTGGCCAATCTGGTGAGACACCAAAAAAACTTTAAAATTTAGCTGGGTGTGGTGGTGTACACCTGTGGGCCCAGCTACTTGGGATGCTGAGACAGGAGGATCTCTTGAGCATGGGAGGTCAAAGCTGCCGTGACCCATGATCTCACTACTACACTCTAGCCTGGGTGACAAAGCAACACCCTGTCTAAAAAAAAATTATTATTATTATTATTATTATCATGGGAATCTTGTTATAAAACAAGAAAACTAAATGGAGATATTATTATCTTAGATACAAATGGCTTTTTATGTGGAAGTGACCTCCCTGTCACAAGCAGTGTTTTGTTATTGTTGTTCTTGCTGTTGTTGTTTTTGAGATGAAGTCTCACTCTGTCACTCAGGCTGGAGTGCAGTGGCATGATCTCGGCTCACTGCAACCTCCATTTCCCAGTGGCATGATCTTGGCTCACTGCAACCTCCACTTCCCGGTTCAAGGGATTCTCCTGCCTCAGCCTCCTGAGAGCTGGGACTACAGGCGTGCACCACCACACCTGGCTAATTTTTTGTATCTTTAGTAGAGTTGGGGTTTCACCATGTTGGCCAGGCTGGTCTTGAACTCCTGACCATGTGATCCACCCACCTCAGCCTCCCAAAGTGCTGAGATTGACAGGGCGCGGTGGCTCACACCTGTAACCACATTGTGCCCAGCAGTTTGGGAGGCCAAGGTGGGTGGATCACATGGTCAGGAGTTTGAGACCAGCCTGGCCAACATGGTGAAACCCCGTCTCTACTAAAGATACGAAAAATTAGCCAGGTGTGGTGATGCCCGCCTGTAGTCCCAGCTAGTTGGGAGGCTGAGGCAGGAGAATCCCTTGAACCCGGGAAGTGGAGGTTGCAGTGAGCCAAGATCGTGCCATTGCACTCCACCCTCGGCAATAGGGCAAGACTCCATCTCGAAATAAAAAACAAAACAAAAAAAACAAAACAAAAAAAACAAAATGCTGGGATTATAGGCATGAGCTACCATGCCTGGCACAAGCAGTGTTTATAGAGTTTAGATGACCAGTTGTCATCAATGCTATACAAGGATGTCCTGGACATGTAAAGAAGGTTCCTGGTCTCGGTGGGAGAATGGATGAAGTGATCGTTTCCAATTTTGTTTTGATCGTTATGCTATTAAGAGAGAGAGAGAGAGAAAAAAAAAACTTTTCAAAGATTACTTCTTTTACTAGCAAAATCCTAAATTCAGCATAGTCCCAAGTGACTAATTCTGCCTGCTTGGATTCACTGACTGGGGAACCCTCTTAGATCAGAATAGGTGGAACTTAGGCTCTTTAGACAATTTCCTTTAAAGTATCTCCAGTGCTACCAGCATTTTAAATGAACATTTTAGTGCCAGTGCCCATTCTTAAAGATAAGCTTAAATGTTTTGTTATAATGACTCTTAGCGGTGAAAAAAAGAAAAAAAATGTTTTGTTTAAAATTCAGATTACATTGCAGAATAATAATGGCAAGCTTTAAAGTTCACAACATAAAATATATTAAATTCTCATTTTTTTCTTTTTTCACCATTCTTATGATTTCCCTGCCATTAATGGAGTAACTTAAGCCTTTTTTTTTTTTTTTTTCCTAAGACCGGGTCTCATTCTGTTGCCTAGGCTGAGTGCAGTAGTGTGATCACAGCTCACTGCAAACTTAACCTTCCAGGTCAAGTGATTCTCCCACATTAGCCTCCCAAGAAGCTGGGACTATAGGTGTATGCCACTAGGCCTGGTTAATTTTTTATTTTTTGTAGAGACGGGGTCTCACAGTGTTACCCAGGTTGGTCTCAAAATTCCTGGGCTCTTGCCTCGGCCTCCCAAAGTGCTTGGATTACAGGCGTGAGCCACTGTGCCCAGCCTTAAGCCTTTTCTTATATGCAGTAATAAACTAAAAACAACAGGCCTTTAATATATGCAACATAGTTTTTCTGCATTAAACTTGTTAAAATATTTTATTACAGGAGGTATTTTACTAGTGTTTTCAATTCAACTTTATGTTTTAATCTTTTTCCCTCTTCATCTGCTGCTGAAAAGAGGTTCCAGGTAATCCTTTCTTTGCTGTGTTTACAAAGCCTAATTTTGTATTTTTGTCATATTTTTATTTAGCATTAATGGGATACTATGTTACTTGGTGTTCTTTACCGCTTTTCACAGTTTTGCATATCTTTTTCCTTTGGAATTGGTATCCCTGAAATTAGTATCATCTTAATTATTGGACTTACACTGTATAAGTAACTACTTTACTGAAACTTTATCCATTCAACTTGTATAATTTTTATAAGTTGTAGAATTTTATTTTAAGCAATGATATACCTTATATAAATGATCTTTATAAAATTAAAATATGCTTAAATGATATTTATAAAAATTAAAATATGCTTAATTATTACATAGGATTATATAGATAAAAATTACCTGTTTATTGTTTGGGTTACATTTAAAGCTGTTAGACAGTAACACAGAATAAGGTTCACCAACAAAATTGACTTGGGGAAAAAAGCCAAGGTTATTGTTATTCTGGGAATCTTGTTTTAAAACAAGAAGACTAAATGGGGATATTATTATCTTGGATATGAATGGCTTTTTAAGTAGAAGTGACCTCCCTGTCACAAGAGGTTTTTTTGTTTTGGTTTTTTTGGTTTTTTGTTTTGTTTTGTTTTTGTTTTTTTTGAGATGGAATCTCACTCTGTTACTCTGGCTGGAGTGCAGTGGCGCCATCTTGGCTTACTGCAACCTCTGCCTCCCAAGTTCAAGCGATTCTCCTGCCTCAGCCTCCCAAGTAGCGGAATATTTTATATTATTCTTAATAATATTCGTTAATGAAGTTAATGAATATTAACTTCATTCTTTGAAATGGTCCTAGCAGAAATATTTTTAAATGTTTAATATGATAAATTCCGTTTTATTTTTACTTATGGACATCCAAAAAAGTATATGAAGAAGGTTTGAAACCAAAATTTCTATAATAACTTGAAAAATGGTTCATATATTCTTGAAAAGGTTGTTTACTTTTTATGACACCAGGCATGCTTATATATTTGACATGCTGCCTCATATTACATATCAACATCCCATTCATTTCTCTTTTTTTTTTTTTTGAGACAGAGTGTTGCTCTGTTGCCCAGGCTGGAGTGCAGTGGTGCGATCTCGGCCCACTGCAACCTCTGCCTCCCAGGTTCAAGTGATTCTCCTGCCTCAGCCTTCCGAGTAGCTGGGACTAAAGGCACATGCCACAACACTTGGCTACTTTTTGTATTTTTAGTAGAGATGACGTTTCACCATATTATCCAGGCTGGTCTTGCACTCATGACCTTGTGATCCACCTGCCTTGGCCTCCCAAAGTGCTGGGATTACAGGTGTGACCCACTGCGCCTGGCCAATCCCATTCATTTCTTATTGAATGTTTAAGATATAACACATTTACTTTTTATTGATGTATAACTTGACAACCATTTTGAAAATGCAAGTATATTTTATGCCTTTAATTTTATGAGACTTGTTCATAAATGTTGTAGTCTTTTACATGGGAAAGTTAATTTTTGTATCATTTCCTGATTTAGGTGTTACAAATTGAATATTAAGTTAAATTTGGAAAGGGATTGGTGCATGATTAATTTAAATTCAGTGTTCAGGTTATTCAGTATTTGAATAATGGCCGAGGTAAAAATAATAAACTAAATTTCATTTTTTAAAAAATTAAAGGTTCTAGAGAAGAAATTCTACATTTAAATAATTCAAAATGTGAACTCAATACACCTGTTGTGACATGGCACATTATAAATAGATCCTAAACAGAGAAGAGGGGCTAGATTTGAGATTTGAGAGCTACTGTGTAACATTGATAAATTTTTAGTAAATAGTGAGAATAAGAGAAGAGAAAGAGTTGGAAGCAATAATAATAGTAATTTCCTTTTACAGCGTGTTGTATGGTTTACAATGCTTTGTGACTATAAAATGTCTTCCTTGAGTAACCATCTGATGGCAATGCCATTAACCAGTACTAGGGACTTCAGTAGGCAGAGAAGGTAAAGGACATGGAGAAACAGATGAGTACAAATTTGAACACAGATGTGATTTATGTTGCTAACAGTATGGAACATTCATAGAACTATTATGAAAATTGGCCGGGTATAGTGGTTCATGCCTGTAATCCCAGCACTTTGAGAGGCCAAGGCAGGCGGGTCACCTGAGGTCAGTAGTTTGAGACCAGCCTGACCAACATGGAGAAACCCTGCCTCTGCTAAAAATACAAAATTAGCTGGGCATGGTGGCACATGCCTGCTCAAGGAGAATCGCTTGAACCCAGGAGGCGGGGGTTGCAGTGAGCTGAGATCGTGCCATTGCACTCCAGCCTGGGCAAGAAGAGTGAAACTCCATCTCAAAAAAAAAAAAAAAAAAAAAAGAAGAAAAAGAAATATTATGAAAATTCACTTTCAAGAAGGATGTATTGAATACCTGCCATGTGAAGGTACTCTGTTAGATACTTTAGAGCAGTAATCCAGGATTTGTCGATAACGCACCCATCAAGAAATATTTGAGTATATTAAATTAACGTTTTCACATTTGTTTATAAACAATCTACTCTTGTGCTGTTATGTTATTTACATTATGACATGTACACTAAATAAATTAAATGTAAGACTGGGTGCGGTGACTCACACCTGTAATCCCAGCACTTTGGGAGGCTGAGGCAGGTGGATCTCTTGAGGCCAGGAGTTCCAGACCAGCTTGGCCAACATGGTGAAACCCCATCTCTATTAAAAATACAAAAATTAGCCAGGCTTGGTGGTACATGCCTGTAGTTCCAGCTACTGGGGAGGCTGAGGCACAAGAATTGCTTGAACCTGGGAGGCGGAGGTTGCAGTGAGCTGAGATCGTGCCACTACACTCCAGCCTGGGTGACAGAGTGAAACTTGGTCTATAAAAAAAAAAAAAAGAAGAGAAGAGGCTGGGTGCAGTGGCTCACTCCTGATCCTGTAATCTCAGCACTTTGGGAGGCTGAGGCGGGTGGATCACGTGAGGTTAGGAGTTCAAGACCAGCCTGGCCAACATAGTGAAACCTCTACTTAAAACGATACAAAAATTAGCTGGGTGTGGTGGCGCACACCTGTAATCCCAACTACTTGGGAGGCTGAGGCAAGAGAATCGCTTGAACCCAGGAAGTGGAGGTTGCATTGAGCCAAGATCATGCCACTGCACTCCAGCATGGGCAACAAAGTGAGACTCCATCTCAAAATAAAATAAAATAAAATGAATAGAAGTTCTAATATTTTCTTTCTACCTTCCCACTTTAGAATCTCTCAGATGTAGAAGGCAGTCTAGTGGACCACAGAATGAGGTCATCTTTGGGAAGGTGTGACAGACACTTCTCTGGGAGGGATGGTGTGAGAGAGTCAGTGAAGGCACTGAGTGCTGCATGCCTTTTCCTCCTTCCCACTTCTCTGTTGCAGGCCCCCAGTGAGCAGGGCCCCACCACAGCCAGAGAAACTCCAAACAAACAATGTAGGCAAGAAAAAGAGACCTATAGAGGTAAGGAAAACTTACTCTCCAGTGTCACTGAAATGTATCCAGAGCTCCTTTTTATAAAACACCCAAGTCTTGTCATTCGTTTTCATGAAAATTAGTATATTGAGTACTCTTTTTTGTTTGACTTAATTCTTACCTAAATCTGAGTTTTGGATTGATATTCTCTGTTTCTCTTAATTTTTTAAATTAGTCTTTCTTTTACTTTTCTGTGAATAATGCCCTAATTGAACTGTATCTCAGAGAACTCCTAAAGCTAAATATGTGTGAATGATCTTTTGCTTATAGAAGCACAGACACCTTGGCAGTATCTAATACTTAGTGGCTTTAATTTGTAAATTAAAGATTAAATACTTATACCAAATCAGAAATTTTGACCCTATGCAATATATTCACTGTATAGGGTTTATGAAGGCTATTTCTCCTTCTGTCTCTGCTTTCAACCAAAGTAACCTTCCATAATAATTGAGGAAGAAGGAAGACTCTCCAGGCATTTCATAATACCAGTATCAGCAGCAAACAAGCAAACTCTGCTAAATCAAACATAAACAAGGTGTAAAGCTGTGCAGTGGTGATTACTGTAGCTCCTTCCCCAGCCTAGTCCTACAAGGGCAATGAATTGTACTTTTCAGTTGCAGAATTATCTGCCAGAACTTTAGCATGAATTGTCAGAGACAGTATACTTAGTTTTTGTCCATCAGTGATGAATGTACTGTTTGGATTCTTCAAAGTATGTGACTTGGACATAATTTATCCTGAATCATGTAGGTAGATCAGATATTTTGATTAACAATGAGCATAAAATTTTTTTTCTTTTGAGCACAAAAGAAAAAAAGATTTGGGGATAGATTCCCCCTGGGGATGCCAAAATCCTCAGGTGCTCAAGTGCCTTATATAAAATGGCATAGTAATTTGCATATAACCTATGCACATCCTCTTGTATATTCTAAACCATCTGTAGATTACTTATAATACCTAATACAGTGTAAATGCTGTATATTTATAGTTTCTGTATAAAAATGTTATACTGTTTTTTAAATATTGTATTACTTTTTATTTTTTCCCCCAAATATTTTCTCTCTGAAATTGGTTGAATTCTTGGATATGGAGGGCCAACTGTACCTCAGTGTTTGTGAAATCTTAAGAACTAAAGTTCTTGAAATCAGGCTGCCTTGTAATTCCTTTTTCGTTTTTATAACTTTATGTATAAAAGTATAGAATATATGTTTAAGCCGCCCAAAACAGGTTATATAAAGAAGTATGACTAGCTTAATTGTGTATATGAAGTTTGTAAAATATCAAAAATGCATACTCCATTTTGACTCCAGACACTAGCATTATGTATACAGGAAACAATGGTGAACATTTAGACATGATAAAGAATATAACGGTTTTATTATTATTATCATTATAGGACCTTGTGTTGGAGCTCGTTTTTGGTTATCGAGGCAGAGACTGTAGGAATAATGTTCACTACTTAAATGATGGAGATGATATAATTTATCACACTGCATCCATTGGAATTCTGCACAATGTTGCTACAGGTAGGAAACCCTGATTCTCCAACTAACTGCTCTGAACTCATTTTCCACCTCTTCATTTTACTTGCACAAATCTATCTTTATTCCCTTCTGCATGAACTGCTGTCACAGTCTTACAAGGTCTCTTCACTGTCACTACTACCAGATGAATCACATTATACTTCTTTGATCAAAAAACTTCAGTTCCTGCTGGGCACGGTGGCTCATGCCTGTAATCCCAGCATTTTGGGAGGCTGAGATGGGCAGATCACTTGAGGCCAGGAGTTTAAGACCAGTCTGGCCAGCACAGTAAAACCGCATATCTACTAAAAATACAAAAAATTAGCTAGGCATGATGGCACACACCTGTAATCCAAGCTACTTAGGAGGGTGAGAGATGAGAATTGCTTGAACTGGGGAAGTGGAGGTTGCAATGAGCCAAGATCACGCCATTGCACTCCACCCTGGGCAACAGAGTGAGAATGTCTCAAAAATAAACAAACACAGATTTCAGTTCCTCCCCCACTGACTTCAGAACAAATATAAAATATGACTCGATATAGCCCAAATTATTAAATGGAAAATTACTACTGGTTTCTGTGTGACCCTAGTGAATCTTTTTCTTTGAGAAACCAAAACAGAAGGATCATGGGCTGGCACTCAAAATCCTCCCTAACTCTAGTCCCAAGCTGCCTTTCCAACCATGTTACTCATCTTTCTTCTTCATGACCCTGCACTTCAGCCAAATGAGCCATTTATATGCATATACAACACTTTCCTGCCTTTAGGCCTTTGCTTAAAGTTTTCCTCTGCCTAGAATGCCCTTCCCCACTGACTTTTACATTTGTAAATCCTGTCTGGGTCGGTCCAGGAGTACCATATTCCCATGATGAGATTAATCTTTTCTGCTTTGAATTCCCATAGCATTTTGATCCCAACTCTTTTGTGACACTTGGAACATTCAGCCTTGTACTGTATTGTTTATCCCTTTTATGGGTCTATACCATTAAAGAATTCTGAATCAATTTTCTATTCTTATGATGCTGTATACATAGTAAGCGCTCAAACATAATGTTTTAAATAAGCAAATAAGATAAAGGGTAGTTTATTGTTCTGGGTAGGTACGTTTGGCTGTTACAGCTTAAAGTTTTCAAACTTAATTCTCAAATTCTTTTTTTTTTTTTTTTGTAGGTTCTCAGAGTTTTTATCAGGAACATAATGATGACATTCTGTGCCTCACTGTAAATCAGCACCCCAAATTTGTCAACATAGTGGCAACTGGCCAAGTAGGTATGTTTCTATATTTTAAAAAGAAACAATTTGAAGCATTTGTTTTGTTCAAAGAAATTCAATATCCAAGAAAAAAAATCAAAATATAATATGTTTATTGATTGTTCAAAATCTATGTATACGTAAAGCACTACCCAATTATAGCATATTATTTGCTTCCAGGTACCTTTCTGTCACTCACTCTAGTTATCTAAGTTGGTCTTGACAATCCAGAATTTAAAGTGAACTGTCATATGGTAGTTGAAATAGTTGGATTTAGTCCTTTAGCAGGAATTTCTGGTCAGCATATATTCATATTCAGTAGCATATAAAGCAAAAAAGAAGAATTTGAAGAGGAAGTAAATAAGGGCAGCTAAGAAATAACTAGACTGGGTGGGTTAGAATACTGCTTCAGCAGGGGTTTAGGCTAGAAAAAAGAGAGGACCCAAGTCTGTTTTTTGTTGGTAAATCCCTTCTGCCTTTTTCTTTTCTTTGTCATTGATCTAATTCACCAACTGTTTTGAGCTGTTTTGAAATATACCGGTGTTATTTTGCCTCTGTGAAAAACTTAAAGGCCGTAACTCTACAGTCAAACTGATGAGAGGATAGCAGGTCTATTTAGGACATATCTGCCAACTTGTGATTACTAAATATGAATATGGCAGAAGTTTCATAAACTTCAATAAGTTTGTAAAATTTATTGAAATCATTGAGTTTGTTGGATTTCACTGGGCCTTGATTGCTAAGCTAGCTTTCCAGTTGTCTTTTCTTCTTGACTAAGGTAATTTATACTTTTAATATTCTTATTTTTCATGCAAGTACTAAATTGATAGTCAGGAATTTGTTGCCTGGGTTGCCTGGTTCTGAAGCTATGCCGCATAGAACCTTGTATTTTTTCTTTTTGTACAGTTTTCTACTTTTAAAAGTAAATAGAATATTACCCATTATACAGAAAATATTCTGATCTTTGCATATAAATATGAAGGTCTAGCCTCTGTTTGTGCTAAGTTTTTTGAAAGTGAAGTCTTATTTTCACTCTGCACAAGGAACAAGGCCCATCTCCTTGAGGAATGAAGAGACTATGTTACCTAAGTACCTAGCTCAATGCCTCTTGGTACATAGTTACTGTTTAGTTAATTTTTATTGAGTAAATTCATTTATTCGACAAATTTACTGAACACCTGCCATGTGCAAGGTATTATTTTAGGTGCTGGGGATACAGGCAACTTACAAAAAGGCAAAATCCGTGTATTAATGGAATTTATATTCTGCAAATAGAATTTTAGAAAGTATAGTTCTTTCATTTCCCACTTTGGCTTCTCCTTTTCTTTGCTATCCCTCTTTATCATTTGCAACATAAATCATTTGCAACTTTATTTATCATTTTAGTGCTGTGGTTTTCTCTCTTAGTTAAGAAATATCATGGTCACAAATTAATCTTTTAGGAATTTGGCCCTTTTCTCCCCTTCTTTCCCTTTATTTTGAAAGACAACACTGTAGGAAATATGAAACGGTTAATGATATCCCTCTCCTTTCTTTCCAAGTCAAACTCTGGGCAGTACAGAGGTAGATTTTAGATTACATCTGTAACTCCATTCCTTGCAGCATTTATACCCTTCCAGAAAATATATTAAAAAATATTACTGGAGACTAATTGAGATAGACTCAAGGGAAGACTAAAGAATGAGGAAGGATTTTTTTTTTCTCTGTCTCTCTCTCTCCACACATAAAGAGAATTGTTT
The DNA here is from genome assembly GCA_963573385.1 of Cacajao melanocephalus. Classification (NCBI taxonomy): domain Eukaryota; kingdom Metazoa; phylum Chordata; class Mammalia; order Primates; family Pitheciidae; genus Cacajao; species Cacajao melanocephalus. The sequence goes on from CAUYLG010030867.1 coordinate 27,957, forward strand.
TGTTAGTTACTTTGCTGCCAGGCTTGTTTAATACCCATAAAGCACAAAACAATATTTACAGTGTTTATTGTTCCTTTTGTTAAAAATCATATAGATCATAGAGGAACTGAAATGTTTGATTTTGTACTGTTTTAGCCAGTTACATTCAAACTTTTCTTTTTCTTGGCTAGAATCTTGGAATTTTAGGGCCAAGTATATCATTTTATCCTCTCTCTTATATTGTGCTTGAACCCCACTGCCACTTAATGCCTAATGAAGTAGTTAAATGTTTTCCTGGGAAGCTTAGTTATAAAATGATTCTTCATATAGAACAAAAATCTGTCTGTGATTACTAATCTTTGGCCCTCATTCTTGTGGTGCCTAGAACATCTAATCATATTCCCATGACATTATCTTCCAGTTTTGGAGATAGCTAGCATGTTCTCCCTGAGTCTTACCTAGTTCTTCTATTTATTTTTATTTATTTATTTATTTATTATTTTTTTGAGACAGAGTCTCTCTCGGTCGCCCAGGCTGGAGTGCAGTGGTGCAATCTTGGCTCACTGCAGCCTCCTCCTCCCGGGTTCAACCAATTCTCCTGTCTCAACCTCCTGAGTAGCTGCAACTACAGTGCACCACCATGCCTGGCTAATTTTTGTATTTTTAGTGGAGACAGGGCTTCACAGTATTGGTCAGGGTGGTCTCGATCTCCTGATCTTGTGGTCCTCCCACGTGGCCTCAAAGTGCTGGGATTACAGGCATGAGCCTTCACACCCGGCCTAGTTCTTCTCTTTTAAAAGGTCTCCTTTGGACACCCTCCAACTACGTTCCATGGAACAAGTTGTACATGAGAGCAAGGGATTGCTTTTCATGGGGGAGCCTACTTCTCCACTGGACCATGCTTTGGGTATATGGAATTCTCTACCAGATGGTCCTGAACCTACTAATGGGCCTGCATGAGCCTTTTCTCTGCATCTGTCCTCCCAATGACAAACTGTATAACCAATGTGCATACTCTTGAGGGGTGGCCAAGCTTTTCATTGTATAGGGGTGGATGGAGTTTTAATGTACCAGCTGGGATAACCACATGTCTTAAAAAAAAATTGAGCTGCCGTGACAGATATTACAGAGTGTGTAGCCTAAACAACAGAAATGTTATTTTTGGTTCTGGAGGTTGGAAGTCCAAAATCAGGGTGCCAGCATGGTCAGGTTGTGGTGAGGGGCCTTCTCTGTGGTTTGCAGATGGCTGTCTTCTCATTATATTGTCACATGGTGGAAAAAGATTATCTTTCTCCTGTCTCTTCTTATAAGAACACTAATCTCACTGTGAGGGCTACATCCTCATAACCTCCCTACTCCCAACACCATCACACTGGAGATTAGGGTTTCAGTATACGAATTTGGGTGGAAGACAGACATCCAGTTCATAGAACCACACATGAACTTCCATGGTTCTTTGTGTTGTGGGATGGAAGAGAGTGGGACAGGTTGTCTCATGTTACCCAAACTCCAAGGATTCTGAGTTGTATCTGCCTTCCAGGTCATTGTAGGAGTGTACTCATCAAGGTAGGAGGCTAGAATATATTTCATTTGATAAGTTTTATCTCGATGGATAGCTTTAAAATATTTTGGCCAATGACGTTTAAGCCTTCATTTGCACTTCTGTCCCAGACCATGTTAATATTCAGAGACAAACCTGGTTTCTCCAAACCAAACACTCTCAGTCTTTCAACCAGTCTTCGGGTGGCATAGTTCCAAGCCCTCTCACCATTTGATTGTTAATAGAGCATATTCATAATTAAAAATGGTATTTCCTATGTGGTCTGCTCAGCAGAGTTAAGTACTTTATTCTGTTTTTCCTCATGTTCCAGGTCAAGACACTATTGTCCTATGTTATCAATATGTTTTTGAAATCATTATTTCATATGGATATAAAGCTTTACCAAAGCAAAAAACAATCACCTGTCTTCAGTGGATTTCTAAGTTTTTATTCCTTTCTTTCTTGCTCTGAACACTGCTACTTTGAAAAGTTTGGTTATTAGGTATTTCTACCACAAATATAATGAGCATAGGCTTTCACATTTTCTTTCTTGGCAAACTTGTACTCATATGGAAAATCTTTAGTTGAAAGAAAGAACTTTTTTCCTTTCTTGAGTTATACAGTAACCTTTGCTATCATGTCTCCCAGCTCAGAAGGTTTAGATCTAATTCTTCCCTGGAGATAGAGATGCATTAAAACTCCAGAGAGTCTATTATTAGCAGTACATTTTTGTTAACCAAAATGAGGGTAATATCAATTTAAATCATATCAATATCATTCTAAAAGTTGTTACAATTAAGTTTATGTAACTCATTAAATGCAAAGAAAACAAAGTTTTTATCCAAAGGAAGATTGAAAGATCATACACAAAATATTAATATGTATGTATAATTGGAATGAGTGCCTTCTCTCACAGTTTACTCAGTCAAATGTAATAAAACCAATTTTGTATATAATAGTTTATAATTAATATCTTTTGATATTTGGGTTTTTATAGGTTTTACTGTTAGTATTTATGTTATTTATAGATAATTATTTTCCATTATAGGTGATTCAGCAGACATGTCAGGTAAGTAAAACTAAATACTTTCTGCTTTATTTATATTGTTTCATAACGATGGTGCAAATTGAACTTAAATTCAAGTATATGAGTCTGTTCTTGCATTACTATAAAGAACTACCTGAAACTGGGTAATTTACAAAGAAAAGATGTTTAATTGGCTCATGGCTCCACAGGCTGTACAGGAAACATGGCTGGGGAGGCGTCAGGAAATTTACAGTCATGGTGGAAGGCAAAGGGGAAGCAGGTATGTCCTACATGGCTGAAGCAGGAGGAAGAGAGAGAAAGGGGAGGTACTACACATTTAAACAAGCTGATCTCAGGAGAACTCACTTTCAGAAGAACAGCAAGGGGGAAATCTGCCCCTGTGATCCAATCACTTCCCCCCAGGCCCCTCCTCCAACACTGGGGGTTACAATTCAACGTGCAATTTGGGCAGGGACATAAATCCAAACCATATCAAGTATCTTGTTGCTCTATAAAAAAAGTGTGGATTATTTTTTTAAATTGAGAATACATTAATGTCATGATTCTGAACTCAATCTGTGGTAATAGTAATGGTTTTCTGGGACAAGCATGGTGGCTCACACCTGTAATCCCAGCACTTTGGGAAGTCAAGGTCTGAGGATCACTTGAGCCCAGGAGTTCAAGACTAGCCTGAGCAACATAGACCCTGTCTCTACAAAAATTTTTTAAGAAATTAAAAAAATAGTAATAATGGTAAAAAAGAACATATTTTGACCTATTTCATGTGCCCAGCATTGTTGTAAGCACTTTAAGTAAAAGTTTTATTTGACTTGCCCATGCTTATTAAGTTACATATAGAACTCTGTGGCAGCTTTTGTGCTATAATGGCAGAGGTGAGTAGCAGCTACAGAGGCTAAAGATGACACTCATTTGTTTGCACTGCTTTTTGGTACCCTGCAAGTTCCAGTAACACAATTATAATTCACAGATTTTGAGCACTTTCTGTTATCTCTTGTTATTTTATTTTGGTTTTTAACCAGTAAATCTCCATCATGTCAAAACAAGCGTCCAAAAAACAAAAATAGACTTTGAATATCACACTTTTAAGGCACAGTGAAGCATGGATTATATTGTAATCAAATGAAATGACAGGCTGGGTATGGTGGTTCACACCAGTAATCCTAGCACTTTGGGAGGCCGAGTCAGGAGGACTGCTTGAGGCCAGGAGTTCAAGTCCAGCCTGGGCAACAGTAAGACCCTGTATCTACAAGAAAAAAGGAAAAACTAAAAAATGGTGATGATTTGAGATGAAATGGCAATAAATGTGATGAAAACAATAAATGAGATGATGGCAATAAAACAAAGTATTTGTTTTCTCCCACACATTCAGCAGTTCACTAGGAGAAATCACAGGACTCAGGTCCTTAAGGCTATAGTTTATTACAGTGAACAGCAAAGGGAAAAGACATATGAGGTGGAATATGGAGCATCTAGTCACAAGGTTTCTATGTCTCCCTAACACCCTCGTGCCAGGGGTTACACAGAACTCTGCTGCTTCCTCCAGCAGTCAAATCCAGCAACACACATGAGGTGCTTCTCCCTAGGCAAGCCTACTGAAGCCTGAGTCCAGAGTTTTTACTGGGGGCTGGTTACATAGGCATAAAGACCAGCCTCAATTATCAAAATACCAAATTCCCTGAAGAAAGCAAGTGTTCAGTGCCCTGGGTGGATAAAAGAGCTTTGTCGACATGGAGAACACTTAAAAAGTTCTTATTCACTAGCCAAGAGCTAGCCCAGCAAGCAGGCCCTTCTGATGACAGTAACCTTGGGCCTGCTTGTATTAAATCTTTCCTGCGTAAGCCCTGAGGCTGGATCAAGAAACTGGAAGGTCAGTGTGACTGGAGGAAGGCCTCTGAGATGAACACAGAGAGGGATAGTGCTCAGCTCATGCAGGATGTTGTAGCTCAGGGAGAAGAGTTTGGATTCACGTTAAGTGCAGAATCTGTCACTGGAGAATTTTTAACAAGGGAGTGATGTGATCTAATTTATACTTTGAGAAAACCACTCTCCTACACTATTATAGAGAATGTAGAGGGGGAAGAGAGCAAATTGGAAAATTAGGGGGCTGTTATCGTAGTCCAAGCAAAAAACAGTTAATCGGGGTGGCAGGAGTGAATGTGGAGAGAACTGGACAAATATGGGATGTATTCTGGAAGGAAAACCATTAATCCTTTCTGATTAATTGGATATGGGGTATAACAAAGTGAGGAATCAAGGCCAGTTGTTAATTTTTTGCTTGATCAGTGAGCTAAATGAGATGGGGAATACTCAGAGAAATCAGTTTGGCAGGAAGAAATTATCCACAGATATAAGGAGCGAAATTTATTCAGCATTCTTTCTTGTACAAATATGTAAGGTTGGTAGATTTGGGGATGGGAAAATAAGGAAGTCCTGTCTAGTGACTTCCATTTTTCCCTGTATCATCAACTGAGAGTGAGGTGGTAGGGAATGGGTATTGGATTGGGACAAGGATAAAGTTTTTAAATTGTCACTTTGGAATGTGGGAGAATAAATAGAAGAGATATGAGCTGAGCGCAGTGGCTCACACCTGTAATCATAGCACTTTGGTTTGTTTTTGTTTTTTTTTTTTAGATGGAGTTCTACTCTAGTTGCCCAGGCTGGAGTGCAATGGCGCAATCTCAGCTCAGTGCAACTTCCACCTCCCAGGTTCAAGCAATTCTCCTGCCTCAGCCTACCAAGTAGCTGGGATTACAGGTGCCCACCACCGTGACCCACTAATTTTTTGTATTTTTAGTAGAGATGGGGTTTCACCATGTTGGCTAGGCTGGTCTCAAACTCCTGACCTCAGGTTATACACCCACCTTAGCCTCCCCAAAATGCTGGGATTATAGGCATGAGTCACCACGCCCGGCAATGCTAGCACTTTGGGAGGCTGAAGTGGGCAGACTGCTTGAACTCAGGAGTTCAAGACCAACCTGGGCAACATGGGAAACCTCATTTCTACAAAAAAATACAAAACTTAGCCGGGTGTGGTAGCATGTGCCTGTATATCCAGCTACTCAGGAGGCTGAGGTAGGTGGATCAGTTGAGCCCAGGAGTTCGAGGCTGCAGTGAGTCTTGATTCTACCATAGCACTCCAGCCTGGATGAACTTGTCTCAAAAAGAAGAAAGCTATGGTATAATTATTGAACATATCAGTTGTGTTTTCAGTGGACACTAAGGGAATATCTTTTGTCTCGGACAAAATAATTTCAGCCCTCCTAAGACCTTGGAATTTGATATTTTTGATCCTTAAGGCAATTAAGCAGAGAAAGCTCACCCTCTGGTCTTGGTTACTCTTTGTAATGACAGGCAGTGGCCCACAAATAACTTTAGTGGGTATCTGTGCATCTTACAGCAGAGGAGAAGAAAATGCATTAGCACACAAGAATGAAGAAGGAGGGTAGTCTCCTGAGTGCGCTGCTTGAGGAGCTTCATGATATCATCCAGAACCCAGGGACTTTCCAGCTCTTCTGCTCTGCTATCCACAATGTTGGCTTTGCCCATAAGGCTGGTTGCATTTGTGGACGTGAAAATGGCTGCAGTAGCAATTGGAGTTACATGCTTCCTTGCTGTTATCCAGTGTGAAAGAAGGAAAAAAAATCCTTTTCAGAACCGTGACCTAAAAATCCTTCCTTTTAGCCTGACTAAGTCATTCTAGGACACAAAGCAAACCTCATACTAAGAAGATATTAGGAGAATACCATGTGCTGATTGGTTTAAATCTGGGTTGTTAAACTAATCATTCAGGTCTGGGTTGGGAGTGGAGGCAGTATTATCACAGTGAGCTCAGACTTATTAGTTGAGCATGCGGTTTGTAAGTGAATCACTTACACTCTAGGAGGGAGTAGATTCCTGAATAAAATTGGAGCCTGGGTAGGAAGAAAGGATGTAATGGATGCTGAGTATGCAGTAAGAAGTTACTCACTACAGAGACTAAAGGGCAAAATACAATTGGCATACCTAATGGCCCATGTTAAAATTTTCTTTTAAAATAGTTTTTATTATATTGCATCAGAGACAAACTAGGGGATAAAGAATATCCTTTAAAACTTTGATTCGTGTAAGACCCAATTCACAATTTAGACACTTATGGCATCTCTATACAGGAAACAAAGAGTCAAAAATGGTAGTGAAAAGTTAGTGGGATGGATTTTCTGGAGGGAACTAGATAGGGGGAAAGAGCAAGAATGGAACCTGGATACTGAGAACAGCATACCTGTGCTGCCTCTCCCAGCTCTGAGTTATGTTAGGGCAATTCAGTTATCCTCTCTGAGCCTGAATTCAGGAAAAAACATACCTACCTAGAAGGTAGGCATTAGAAAATATGAGATGTCCCCAGTAACATGCCTGCCATAATAGGTACTTAATACCTCATGTCCTCCCGGAACAGGAGGAATAAGAGTTGTATCTGTGTTACTCAAGCATCGGGAATGACCGTTTCCAGATGATAGGAGAAAATATAATATACCTAATGAACATAGTTTTATCTTTCTTTAGGAACTTCAAAAGGTCCTGAAAATTTGCATTAATTTTAAATGCTGTTACTAATGTAAGTTTAGAATACTCTAAGTATGTGGCAATTCTATTACCTCACATACCTATAGGTTTTAAAACATAAATTCTGCTTTCAGCTTTTCTATCTCCCTTAATTTTTTATAAAAATATGAGCTCAGTAATTTAAGATGACTTGCTTTTTAAATTTTAGATAAATAAAACTTTGAAACTTGTGGTACATTAAATTTGGCAGCAAGGCCAGGCGTGGTGGCTCACACCTGTAATCCCAGCATTTTGGGAGGCCGAGGCAGGTGGATCACGAGGTCAGGCATTCCAGACCAGCCTGGCCAACATGGCGAAACCCTCTCTCTACTAAAAATACAAAAATTAGCTGGGCATGGTGGCGGGTGCCTGTAATTTCAGCAACTTGGGAGGCTGAGGCAGGAGAGTCGCTTGAAACTGGAAGGTGGAGGTTGCAGTGAGCTGAGATCGAGCTGCACTCCAGCCTGGGCGAAACAGCGAAACTCCGTCTCAAAAGAAAAAAAAAAAAAAAAGATTTGGAGGCAGAAATTAGTGATATTTCTTGAAAATCTATTGTCTACCTCATCACGATTCGGCAAATATAACATGTGAATTGCCCAGAGGTGCTTTTTGTAAATATAAAAAGATTTATCACTGGCAAAATTTATAGAGTGATCTACTAGTATATATTTACATTTTAAATTTAAGTCACCTAACATTCTTTATTGAGGTTAAGTTTACCTGTGCCTTGGGGTACTGACTTAATGAATGAAGAATATTTTAATTTTAGTCCAATACTTACATTATTGTCATACATTTTACAAACATAAATAACCTATTATATGATAAACTTTTATGTATATTTCCATGTAGTTTTGATATTTTACAGTTGCATAAATCTTTGAACAGTTTCTACTTAATACTCAAATTTAAGTCTCTGGTTTAATATATTTTAACTGCTTTGAAGAACTGTCAGATTTAACTTATCATTGTGTACTACAAATAGCAGATGGTATAAAATCTAATCTAAATTTATCAGAATATTTTCTTTAGGGACCAACATTTATTTCTGCATTGAATGATTTAAGGCAGCTTGTCTTATTTAATGTTTCTCTATTTTTAAAGCATTTATAACATTTATAATTTGAAACAAATACACTTTAATATTTTTATTGCTTCATTTAAAGTACTTATGTTCTCAGATTGAATTAACTGCTGAATTGACCTATCCATTTTTATAGGGTACAGTTCATAAAAAAAAATAAAGCTATGTTTTTTTTAATTTAGAAAATATGGAAAACTTGGATAACTTTTTAAACAGCAGAAACAAGCTACACAAGATTAATACTAATTACATTTTTTTAAAGATTAGCAGTTTTATGTTTGTCATGAAATCCTGCTTTTTAAATAAATGTCTTATAAAGTGAAGTGAAATTAGCTTTTACCAGATGTCTATCTGTATGGTTGAAAATTTCTTTTGAGGTCTATTCAGGTGGTTTCCTATCTACTGCCTTTCTCAATTTGTGTCTGCTTTTCATTTCTCTTTCAGGTAACATCAGTACTGAATATATACTTGGTGTTTAATATTTATTGTGTAATATTTGTATAATTCTCCATATAATTGTATAAAGATTAAAAGTATACATAAAACATTCTTTTGTTTTTAATTGTTTAAAGTTGAGATTGCCTGATATGCTTGTCTAAATGCTGTTTTTTCCAAAAGTGCAATTTTGGAATATAGCCTGAAGATGTGTTCTATATTTTTTCCTTTTCTTTCCTCCCCACCCCCAAAACATTCCTTTCCTATTTTAAATTTAGTCTTAGTTTTGAGCTGTTCTTTGTTTAGTACAGTTTTTGTTTGGCACATATTTGTCCATGTTTCAGAGATGAGTATGCATCAGCTTTAGAAACAGAAACATTTATAACAGGTTACAACTTTTTGATTTTATCTTTACTTAGCTACAGCTCCTTCTATTCACATCTGGGATGCAATGAACAAGCAGACTTTATCTATCCTAAGATGCTACCATTCAAAGGGAGTGTGTTCAGTCAGCTTCAGTGCTACTGGCAAACTATTGCTGTCTGTGGGACTAGACCCAGAACATACTATTACCGTTTGGAGATGGCAGGAAGGTAGGATTGTTTTGTATGTCCGATTTAAAAAAAAAAAAAAAGAATACAAGGATAGTAGGAATTCTGTATTTAATATTTGCCTTAAAGTTTGTGGTTGAAACAATTATTCGGTATAGCCCTACACAATACACTGTACACTGTTAGTGGTACTGTAGGTATATTTCACTTTAAAAGCCCAGTAACCTCACAAAACAGATAAATCAATGAAACCATTATTAGTATTACAAATGATTCACTGCTATTTCCTTTAAGCAAGAAACTATGTATTTGTTCCTTATTAATGATTTGACTGGTTTTGGAGAATCTTATCAATGAAAATTATATCTATTTCTAATGATAATGGCAGATCAGCAGGATAATACTACCTACCACACTTCAGACAAAATGTTTAAATTATATAAAGAAAAGTTAATGGAGTGAAAATAAGTGAAAAGGACTCAATAAACAAATAATTGTAAATCACATATTGTGAGGTAGTACATCAGGGGCCACTGGCCTCTCTTCTAAGTCTTTTAACTATGTATTTTACATATTTATTTGATGCTGTTGATTAGCTTGGTTCTTGTAATAATCTAGATAATTTTGTTGTATCTTATCAGGTGCCAAAATTGCCAGCAGAGCTGGTCACAGTCAACGTATTTTTGTGGCAGAATTCCGACCAGATTCAGATACCCAGTTTGTCTCAGTGGGAGTAAAACATGTGAAGTTCTGGACCCTGGCAGGAAGGGCTCTTCTTAGCAAAAAAGGGCTACTGAGCACACTGGAAGATGCCCGGATGCAGACCATGCTTGCTATTGCATTTGGTGCAGTATGTCTCTTAAAATGCATGTGATGTGACTTTGACTACTTACATTCTCTTGCCTTAGATCATCAGCCACATTAATGTTGTTGATATGGCACTGTGATCTGCTAATCATTACATGTCCTGGTCAAGCATATATTTCATCTTTCAAAAATCTAGAAATTAGTGAAAAGAATATTAATGAGAGGAAAAAAGGATTTTTTTTTTTTGAAACAAAATCTCACTCTGTCGCCTGGGCTGGGGTGCAGTGGCACGATTATACCTCACTGTAACCTCTATCTCCCAGGTTCAAGTAATCCTCAGCCTCCCTAGTAGCTGGGACTAGAGGGCGGGTACTACCATGCTTGGCTATTTTTTTATTTTTATTTTATTTTTTGAGACAGAGTTTCACTCTTGTTGCCTAGACTGGAGTGCAGTGGTATGATCTCAGCTCACTGCAACCTCTGCCTTGCAGGTTCAAACAATTCTCCTACCTCAGCCTCCCCAGTAGCTGGGATTACAGGCATGCGCCACCACACCGAGCTAATTTTTTGTATTTTTAGTAGAGACGAGGTTTCACCACATTGGCCAGGCTGGTCTTGAACTCCTGACTTCAGGTGATCCACCTGCCTTGGCCTCCCAAAGTGCTGGGATTACAGGCGTGAGCTACCGGGCCCAGCCTAATTGTTTTTCATTTTTAGTAGAGACAAGGGTCTATGTTGCTTAGGCTGGTCTCAAGCTCCTAAGCTCATGTGATCCTCCCGCCTTGGCCTCCCAAAGTGTTGGGATTATAAGCGTGAGCCACCGTAATAAGGATTATGATGAACATTTGATTCCTTGGACTACTGTCATACTCAAATGCATTATTTAATCTTGTAATTGTCACCCTAAATATTCTAAAATTTCTGTTTTCCTCGTAGTTCTACATGGTCCTAAAAATTAGTCAGAGTAAAAGAAAAGTAAATCAAGAAACATGATTTTCAAATAACTTAAGCTGGTACTTGGGTTTAGGATTTCCTTTGCTTTTTATCATTTAACACATTGCTTATCATATAGCTGAAAGCACTTTGGGCCAGTGTCTTGAAAGAGGTAGTGAGATAGAAGGAAATGGCACAATTCCTGGCCCTGATAGAAGTGTGCCCAGGAGCCCTGCTCTCCCCTCACTTTATTCCATCTCATCTGGGCCTGTGGCTTCCAATCCATATCTCTTTCCTTTAATATCCTGCATTTGCTGGTCTGTATAAATCCTTTGGTGCATCAAAAAACTTAAGTGGATTTTTTAATTGAAGTGTTTATGTGGGTATGCAATACTTGCAGGAAAAGTTAGAATTTTAGAATATTTAAGTACACTTACATTTTTTAGAAAAAGGCCATTGGAATGTTGTTTGTGCTATGTCAAATTTCCATTGCACATTTTGGGTATTCTTAATATAAGACCGGGCAGGCACAGTGGCTTAGGCCAGGCACGGTGGCTCATGCCTGTAATCCCAGCACTTCCGGAGGCCAAGGCGGGTGGATCACCTGAGGTCAGGAGTGTGAGGCCAGCCTGGCCAACATAGTGAAACCCCATCTCTACTAAAAATACAAAAATCAGCTGGGCATGGTGGCAGGCACCTATAATCCTAGCTAGTTGGGAGGCTGAGACAGGAGAATTGCTTGACCCCAGGAGGTGGAGGTTAACAATGAGCTGAGATCGCACCACTGTACTCCAGCCTGGGCAACAAAGAGTGAAACTTCGTCTCAAAAATAAATAAATAAATAAATAAAAATAAACTGGAATTATAGTATGTTAGAATTGGAAGGGAAGAATTGTCCAACGTTTTTCTAGCTAATGAGCAACAGAATTGGAAAGGAAAAGGTCCTGACAAAGCTAAGCCTCCAGTTCAGGTTTCCTGACTCTTGATATTAGTGCTGCTGCCACTACACAACGCATGCTCTTTGTATCATGGGTGAGACAGCATTACACAGACATAGAAAATTACATGGATTTGAACTCTCTTTGAACTTTTGATGAGTTTATCTCCCCCCTCCCCTACTCCTTTTCAGAATAACTTGACGTTTACAGGTACCATCAGTGGGGATGTCTGCGTGTGGAAAGATCACATATTGTGTAGAATTGTGGCGAGAGCTCACAACGGGCCTGTGTTTGCCATGTACACCACCCTGCGAGATGGACTTATCGTGACTGGGGGCAAGGAAAGGCCGTGAGTCCTCTTTCTTTTCACAGAATATTTATGCATTTGTGAGCTACCTGAGGTTTGCAGTTAATTTTTCTAGTTGTTTCTAGGCTACAGAGTGCCCTCTTGGACCTTCCTCTTCATATGCTTCTCCTTTATTGCCTTTTACGTGCCTTCTATTGATTTGCATTTCTGGTCTTAATTCACTTCCAATTGTTTTCCTGTTGGGGTGATACTTTTTCTGAGGTATGGTTAGGCAGTTGTCCTACAAGTTAAGAATTACTTTTCTTAATGTCTATATGCCTGTGTAAGTATTTGCTGAGTAGGAGACCCATGGGAGAATCTTAAGCCAGGATTGTATTTTGTCTGCCTGCTCTCTTCGTTTTTGTTCAGATTTCATTCTAAGGAGTAGAATGCACATTGCTTTAGAAAAGGATGAGGGGACTAGAGGGAACTGCCTTGTTTCCTTTTGCTTGAGGCAAACTTAACTGTTTTATACAAGACCTCAAAATTTGACAAGAGGCCTTTTCCTGAGTGATTGTCAAACTTCCCAACAGTAACCACATACTTATGATTTGTCACCAACATAGTCATATGCATGTTGAAACATGATATGTATGCCAGGCACAGTGGTTCACGCCTGTAATCTTAGCACTTTAGGAGGCCAAGACAGGAGGACCACTTGAACCCAGGAGTTTGAGACCAGTCTGAGCAACATGGTGAAACACCATCTCTATAAAAAACAAAACAATTAGCTGGGTATGGTGGCACATGCCTGTAGTCCCAGCTACTTAGGAGGCTGAAGTGGGAGGATCACTTAAGCCTGGAGAGGTTGAAGCTTTAGTGGGCTGTGATCACACCACTGCACTCCAGCCTGGGTGACAGAGTGAGACCCTGTCTCAAAAAAAAAAAAAATGAAAAACATGACATATAGGTGACATGTACATTTCAATACAGGATTGGAAGAACCCACATATGTTCATTAAACAAGTGCAGAGCTTATGCCTTTCACATAAAGAAGAATGCACATAGGCATGCTTTTTCCAAAGACAAGCAAATCGTCTAGCAGAAAATGAATACATTTTTCAGTTCTTCCAGGAGAAAATCCATAAATGGGCTCTATTTCATCCTCCAACAGTTGTATTTCCCACATCATTTACTCCTGCGCACCCCCACTCACTAGCCTGCTAAACTGTTCCAGTGAGATATTTTAATAGATGGTAGGGAAGAAACAGGCTTCTGTTTTGGCCTTTAAAAATAAACTCTGGTGGGCCAGGCGCGGTGGCTCATGCCTGTAATCCCAGCACTTTGGGAGGCCAAGGCGGGCAGATCACCTGAGGTCGGGAGTTCGAGACCAGCCTGGCCAGTGTGGTGAAACCCCATCTCTACTAAAAATACCAAAAATTAGCCAGGCATGGTGGCAGGTGCCTGTAATCCCAGCTACTCAGGAAGCTGAGGCAAGAGAATTGCTTAAACCCGGGAGATAGAGGTTGCAGTGAGCCGAGATCACACTATTGCATCCCAGCCTGGGCAACAGAGCAAGACTCCATCTCAAAAAAACACAAAAAACAAAACTCAGGGCCAGGAGTGGTGGCTCACACCTGTAATCCCAGCACTTTGGGAGGCTGAGGGTGGGGACGGCAGATCACAAGGTCAGGAGTTTGAGACTAGCCTCGCCAATATGGTGAAACCCCATATCTACCAAAAATACAAAAATTAGCCTGCTGTGGTGGCGCACACATGTAGTCCCAGCTACTTGGGAGGCTGAGGCAGGAGAATCGCTTGAACCTAGGAGGTGGAGGTTGCAGTGAGCTGAGATCATGCCACTGTACTCCAGCCTGGGTGACAGAGCAAGACTCTGTCTCAAATAAAATAAATTCTGTAGCATAGCATTTGCAATTCTATTAACTTGGCTTATATTTCCATTATCCTTTTAGTAAAATCTTTTTTACATCTTAATCAAGAAGTATTATGAGGCCAGGCACAGTGGCTCACGTCTATAATCCCAGCACTTTGGGAGGCCAAGGTGGGTGGATCATCTGAGGTCAAGGAGTTTGAGACCAGCCTGGCCAACATGGTGAAACCCCATCTCTACTAAAAATACAAAAATTACTGGGTGTAGTGGTGCACACTTGTAATCCCAGCCACTTGGGAAGTGGAGGTAGGAAGAATCGCTTGAACCTGAGAGGCGGAGTTTGCAGTGAGCCAAGATAGTACCACGGCACTCCAGCCTGGAAGACAGAGCAAGATTCCATCTTTAAAAATAAAGAAAAAAAAAAGTATCATGAGAGAGGATAATATATGGTAGAGGCTAAATAAAATTATGCTCACGTCAGAAAATAAAAAGTTTTTCTCAAAATTCACTGAAACTGAATGTTTATTTTGATTGATACAGTATATCCTCAAATTGCCATAGAAAGTTTAGAAGAATACTAGAAGTAAATTATAAATATCAGGGCCTTTTTTTTTTTTTAAAGGATTCTGCTTATAACTTAGTATTTGTTTGTAATAAAAATTATAGTAGCCAATAATAAACACTTACTCTGGCTTGGTTATTTACTTAGGTCAAAAGAAGGAGGAGCGGTTAAACTGTGGGATCAGGAACTGAGGCGGTGCCGTGCCTTCAGGCTTGAGACGGGACAAGCCACAGATTGTGTTCGTTCTGTGTGCAGAGGCAAGGTAAGATGTTCCGTGAGCTGATACGGTGCAGCAGAAAATAAACAGTGGCTATTATTTTGATTCTCACCTTTTGCAGCTTAATGAACAATACTTAATAATGCATAAAGATGGATTTGCTTACCAGCATTACTGTCTTTGCTGCTTTCTTTGCCAAAGTTGGCACCAGTGTGGTGCATAAGCTAGGAAGCTATTCTGTCTAAACACTGTATATAAACCTCCAATATTTTCTTGAATCTGCCCCATTCAACAACTATGGTAGACAGAATTGAAAACCCTAGCCAGTTTACTCATTTGGCTTAGGACAGCTGTCTCCATTTTAAAAAAAACACACATTCCCTAGATAAAATGTGTTATAAACAACCAATGGAATACTATTCAGCCATAAAAAAGTATGAAATTCTGTCAATCTTGGTGGCAACATGGATGGGACTGGAGGACATGACGTTAAGTGAAATAAGCCAGGCACAGAAAGATAAATACATGTTCTCACTCCAATGCAGAAACTAAAAAAGATGATCCCACAGAAATGGAGAATAGAATAATGGTTACTAGAGATGGAGAAGGGGGAGAGGGAAGTGGGGAGGTGATGGATATGCAAGTTACCCTATGCCCCATAAATATGTACAATTATGTGTCAATTAAAAAAAATTTTAAACTGTAATTCCTATGAAAATTTTTGAGTGTGCATGTACTAAGTGTATTTATAAATCATATACAGATATTATCTTCAGTCTGCATATTAAATAGTAGAAAAGCATTTACTTTTTAACTAAAAAATAAATTCTAGTACTTTCTTCCTATATACCACTGCACTTACTCCTGTTTGCAGATCCTAACCTTATCATAGTCAAAATAAAAACTTTGATTACTGAAGAACCTGGGTGTATTGTCACAGAAATGTTCTATTCTGTAGCATGGACTCTAATACGTAACCCACCCCAATGTTCTTACAGATAGATGTGTGCCTGTAGTCACAGAAAAATTTGCATGAGTTAATGACTGCCTTGCTACTAGATTAGCTCAAAAGCAAAAAGTTCTCTGAAAGTAGGTCAATAGGGTCATTTTTATATTATGCTGTTGTATTACATTCAATGTATTGGTCCTACTTGTGTTTCAGGGCAAGATACTTGTTGGGACGAGGAATGCTGAAATAATTGAAGTTGGAGAGAAAAATGCAGCATGTAATATTTTAGTTAACGGTCATGTGGATGGACCAATCTGGGGACTAGCAACACATCCTTCCAGGGATTTTTTCCTTTCTGCTGCAGAAGATGGGACAGTGAGACTTTGGGATATTGCCGATAAAGTAAGTACAGATAATTTTTTAAAAGAGATTACAATTTCTAAGAAGAAAAGTTGGAAGCTCTAAATTGCTAGTGCTTAAAGAACTATCTCAGAATTAGGCTGAGAATGTTGTGCGGAAACTGGTTTAACTTGGAAGTACTTAATGTTTCCTATGACTTTTTTTTTTTATTTAAATGCAGAAGATGTTAAACAAAGTGAATTTGGGACATGCTGCTCGTACTGTGTGTTATAGCCCTGAAGGGGACATGGTGGCTATTGGAATGAAAAACGGAGAATTTATCATTTTACTAGTGAGTTCTCTAAAAATATGGGGAAAGAAGAGAGACAGGCGATGTGCAATCCATGATATCAGGTTAGTGAACAAATGAAATAGAATTTCTAGTGTATACTTGATACAGCTTGCATTTGAAAATTTTTCCTTAGCCATACCTTCATAATGAGGTCCCCAGGGCCTGTAGCATTTTCCCACATTAGATATTGTATGCTGAAATATGGCTGTTTGTATACTTAATTCTTCTTGCTAAATTGTAAACCCACTGGGCACCAACACGGTGCCTTATAATACCAAGTACTAGGTAATGTTTGATGAATTCATGTTAACACTTAGCCACGTCCATTAAGTTCATCCTGCTAAGAGGTATCTCCCACTGTAATAAAAGGGAGTCATCTGCCCTTCAAAAGTTGTCACCCTGGAAAACTAAAGCTGTGACTCCAAACATATCTTCTTAATAACCTCAGTTTGGGAATATGTAGTTCATTAATTTAATCAATACTCATTGAATAAATGTTCCAGAATCTAAGTTAACTTAAATGTTTCTTGAACCTTTTTCAGTGCTTAAGCATATTTCAACAGTGGCTACTATTTACTGAGCACTTCTATGTGATCAGTAGATAATATTGAATCTACATCTACCAAAAGCTTGTACGCTTTTCCTCAGTAAAATCCTTTTACAAATGAAACCTTCCTCAGAACTTCAACATAAAAAACAGTAACAGTGGCTTCCCTTAGCTTTTACATGTCCCTATGGGACCTCAGTAAGACTCATGGGCCATTTCAAGAGACTGAATTGCCCCATGACTCCAGGGATTGCTAGGCAAATAGCATGTCACTTTGTCTTTTAAATAAATTATTCCAAGCTTCAAGTTGTGTCACTTCACCTTAACAACTGGAGGTTAGTTAAGCTGGGCTGTGTTCTTTGCTTAATATTAAGACACCATTTTTTCCAGATGGAAGAAAACTATCTTAATGAATTGTTAGCTTAGTAATTATGTAATGCTAATAGCTTTAAAAAGCTGAGATGTTTTGGCTGGGTGGTGGGGAGTGGGGACGGACATGACTCATACCTGTAATCTTAGTACTTTGGAAGGCCAAGGGGGGAAAGATTGCTTGAGGCCAGGAGTTTGGGACTGTTGTACTGAACCAAGCATAGAAAGTTAACACCAAGATAAAAGTAGGCCAAATTGCACGGTCTTTATTGCCGGCGACCACAGAGGACTCACGTCTCTCCAACCTGTGGCCCCGGAGGGAGGGTGTCAATACCTTTTATACCTTTCTCCCGGGTATGGGTATGTGGCGGGGGTGGGGGTGAGGAGCCTCAGACATTCCGAGGGCTAGTGAATTCTGCAAATCACTTTCTGGGCAGAGATGAGGCTGAGGGGAGGGGGTGAGGGTGAAGGGATTCAAACATTTAGGGGATTCCGTAAATCATCTCCCGGGCAGAGAGGAGGGTGCAGGTCTCCGGACATTCCAAGGACTAGAGGATACATTGTGGATATATTGTTACTTCGACTGTTACTTAAGTGGCTTACAGAAGTCAGGATAAATCTTAGTTTGCAAATCATTTGGGTTGTAGTAGAAATAACAGATCTTAGTTATTTATTACAGGGCGCAGGGGCCATGATGGAATTAGCTTGGGCTGTTTATTCTAGTCACTACCGGTAAGTAAAGGCTAGTAATTTTGGCAGTTACT
>CAUYLG010030872.1:0-11617 GCA_963573385.1 Cacajao melanocephalus
AAGGACTGGGAACACCAGGTGTTGTACTGAACCGAGCATAGAAAGTTAACACCAAGACAAAAGTAGGTCAAATTGCAGGGTCTTTATTGCTGGCGACCACTGAGGACTCACGTCTCTCCAACCTGTGGCCCCGGAGGGAGGATGTCAATACCTTTTATACCTTTCTCTCCGCTAAGGGT
This sequence comes from Cacajao melanocephalus, assembly GCA_963573385.1. Classification (NCBI taxonomy): domain Eukaryota; kingdom Metazoa; phylum Chordata; class Mammalia; order Primates; family Pitheciidae; genus Cacajao; species Cacajao melanocephalus. The sequence continues at coordinate 180 of CAUYLG010030872.1, forward strand.
ATGTGGCAGGGGGTGGGTGTGAAAGGATTCAGACATTTAGGGGGTCCCATAAATCATCTCCTGGGCAGAGAGGGGAGTGCGAGTCTCCGGACATTCCCAGGGCCAGAGGCCACATTGTGGATATATGGTCACTTTGATTGTTATCTAAGTGATTTACAGAAGTCAAGATAAGCCTTAGTCTGCACATCATCTGGGTTGTAGTGGGAGTAACAGATCTTAGTTATTTATTACAGGGCGCAGGGGCCATGATGGACTCGGTTTGGGCTGTTTATTCTAGTCACTACCGGTAAACAAAGGCAAGCAATTTTACTTACAGACGCCAAGGCTAGCAGTCATTGTGAGGAGAATGGGGCAGCCGTTACAACACAACTTTGTTTTTTTATAAAACAGTGTTGTTCAGGCTCTAACTCTAGGCCAGCTATAGCACACCCAAAGGGCAAACAGCAAATACAGAAATCCCTATTCAAGAAAACCTACAAAATTTGATTTTAAAAAAGGTGACAGTCTTGGTATTTAAATCAACACTACCTTTTCCCTCTACTTTCACACCTTTCAAAGTGGAGACACTACTCTAGACTGCTGCAGCCAAGAACATAGGACCTCTGGTCCTCCCCATCTTTCAGCTCTAGCTTTTGTCTTTCTCAGGAGGAGCAGAGCTTCATCATTTCTTGTTCTGCCCTCAGAAGCTTGTTGGTGAGGCTACGTTTCAGGGGAGTGTGATGGAGAGATATGGGCTCCTTTCATTCACCCAGCCTCATGCATGAATCAGAGGTTCTTCTTTCATGTGCTATGTAGAGAGTACTCTGGGCCAACAGCCCTTGCTTTGTGAGGCTTGCTTCCACCACAGGAGAGGAAAGCCAAAAGGACCCTAGGGGGATTTCTGGGATTAAAAGTACAATATCTAATATAAAAAAAATTTGCTAAAGAAGCTCGACAAAATATGAAACAGGTAAAATTTTTTTACAAAGTTTGAACCTGAATTTAAAAAAAATTAACATTTAGGAAATTCCACATAGATAAAATAAGAAATATTCATAAGCAAGCTTATCAAGGTAAAATACTGAAAGCCAAAGACAAGAAGAAAATCTTGAAAGAATGCAAGAAACAATATATACCATTTGAAAGAGAAAGTCAAGAATATTAACGGCCTATGACCTGAATTTTAGTTTGGCAGTTTCAATGATTCTGAGAAGAAAACCAAAGAATAGGATTCTAAGGTTATAAAATATTTGCCTGTTTTACTCTACCCTGTCTAGGTGTCATTTACTTGAAATGTATTACATATTCCTGAAAATCAAGAATAACATTTGATATTCTTGGTTAATCAACAGTTTTATCAATGAAGTATACACTTTTGGCTTTCTGTCTATGTCACCCCAGTTATTTGTGAATCACACATTGAAGTCAGTTGCACACATACCTTGGAAGACATTGAGGTAAAAAGCTTGTAATAGTTTCATTAACAATGTCTGATTTTTTAAAATCACCACACCAATATCATCATGGGTGACATATTATAGAGAACAAGGTGTTTCTTATTTATCTTTACCAAAGTTGCTTTGTCCTATAAATAAAAGTAGAATAAACATATTTGAAAAGTCTTACTGGGGAAAAGATCATGTGAAATCCTGACACAGACTGAATGCTTCTCCACATTACAGAGGCCATTCTTCGGACTACCACTTTCAGAACAAAGCTGAAATTGTCAATTAACTGAGTATTTTTGGAAGCTATTGGAGATTTCGTTGAACTTTTTTTTTTTTTTTGGCATTACCAAAAGCTTAATGTTTTGTCTAGATCTCCTGATTTTTCTGTATATTTCATTTGGAAAGAACTGTTAGCACTTGCCTAACCCTCCTATTACCAGCATTTGAAAATCTGTCTGGGTCACAGAGCTGCTGTGCATTGGGGGCTACTCTGCTTTATAGCAGCACTCTCCATTAAAGAGAAAAAAATGTTACTGTGAAGAAGGCAAAAAGGAATGGATTAACAAAACATTTGAATGTTAGTACATCCCACTAGCCGGCTTCTTCTTTCTCCCCAGATTCTAACTGACAATAGTTATTTATTGTTACTTACAGTTTAACATTAGAAATGTCAAAGTAACAGCATTTGTAATGAATTAAAGAATTCCAAGAACAAGTGCCTTATGTTATCTTCTGTTATCTTGATTGTTTTCGTTTATATAATTACAGAAACCAGTGTGAAGGACAGAGATAGTAGGTATTTAATAAAGGGAAAAGGAATTGCTATAAGAAAGACAAAGTTTGTGATTAAAGATGAGGTTTGAGAGGTGCAGCAGTTTGGAATAACAGCAATACCCAAAGGCTGACATCTGACACCTGAAGTGCAACCAAGTTATTATGGGGTTTAAGGATTTAGCTACACCATAAATTAAAGAAAATAATCAACATGGAGAGATATATGTTGTTATTACAAGGCATAGACTAGAGCTTAAGAGTGACAGAAGAGCTGGGAGCAGTTGCTCACACCTGTAATCCCAGCACTTTGGGAGGCTGAGGCAGGAGGATCACAAGATCAGGAGATTGAGATCATCCTGGCCAGCATGGTGAAACCCCATCTCTACTAAAAATACAAAAATTAGCTGGGCATGGTGGCACATGCCTGTAGTCCCAGCTACTTGGGAGGCTGAGGCAGGGAATTGCTTGAACCTGGGAGGCAGAGGTTGCAGTGAGCTAAGATCACACCACTACACTCCAGCCTGGTGATAGAGTGAGTCTCTGTCTCAAAAAAAAAAAAGAGTAAAGGAAGCTTTTGAAGAATTTGAATAAAATTGAATAATGTCATCAAGTTCTTTAGAATACTAACAAGAGTTTTTTAAAAATCAGATGTTGTAACAAACTCTTAACAAGTTTTCTTTAGTTTACTGTGATCCTCAGGTTAAGAAAATGAAATTAAACTTCATTACAAAGGTAATATTTTATTTCCTTTATACTACATGAATCTCCTTCTGACAGTGACCTGCTTCTGAAGGACTCTTAATGTCACTTGTCACTTAGAGTTCATGTTACTGAGTTGGCTGAAATTCAATGTTGAATTTTCAGAACCTCTTTATTAATAATCAGAGTGTATCTCAAGAGACAAATCCTCATACGTGCTCTAAAAAAAAAAAAAAGAAAACTAATGCCTTTACATCCATTGCAAAAGCAAGACATTTAAGAGAGAAAAAGCTATCTTACTGTTTTAGACAGTTTAACTTAAATTGAAACTGTAAGGCCGGTTGCCTTGATGGGAGGCTGGACACGCCCACCCGTGCTCTCGACACACCCACCTCTGCGCTCCGCACTCAAATCTTCTGCACTCAACACCAGACTCTGCATTCGGCACCTAGCCTGCCATTAGAAAACCCTGCCAAAATTTAAAAGAAAGCCCGGGAAACCCTGCCCAATAGCAAATAGCAGCTGGCCCCACTCCCCCTGGATGGCCCACTCACCGGCAGTCCCACCTACCTACCAATAGTAGCTTGCCCTGACCACGTCCTGTTCCCTCACAACCAGTCAAGACACCCTCACTCGCTATAACCCCCCCCCCCAGGAAGTCAAGCGCTACTTCTCTGGCTCCACTTACCCTGGCCATAGAATCTCACCTGGGAGCCAAATAAATTGGAACCTAATTTTTCTTATACTGGCCTCAGTTTCCTCATTTTAAATTCGACAATAAACCTTAGAGAAACGCCTTTATAGGAAAGGCTGGCAGAATGTGCTATGAAAGATTAAGGTGCTTCAGCAGACAGTATGGGGTTAGTTTGAAGAAATGCCAACATACCATCTGATTTCCATTCATCAGTTAAATTCCAAGTTCGTTTTTGCCTTTTAAACCTATGATCCTATGATTCATAATTCTACATGGTGTTCCTTATTTTCTTTGTTAAAACAATGTGATCACTAGGTAGTATCAATAACTGAAAATAAAACTGCAAAGCAATCAGTTCACTCCACGAAAACTTATATGCATTTTGCAATGTTGAAGATTCAGGTGCTTTGGTAGACATATAAATATATTTTTATTTGTGAGGTGTCAATTTAAATAACAGTATTAAAACGCCCTTAAATTTCCCTCAAATGTATTTTTTTCTCTCTCTCTGAGAATCGTTAAATACATTTCAGAATGTTTCGAAAAGCAGGGGTAATGTAAGATTTTACCTGAGAAAGGGAATGAAGAGTCTAACTCATTTGTTTTGGTTTTATTTTGTGATAAGGAATCTTGCTCCGTTGCCCAGGCTGGAGAGCAGTGGTGCAATCTTGGCTTGGTGCAGCCTACGGGTCTTGAGTTTAAGTGATTCTTGTGCCTCAGCCTCCTGAGTAGCTAGGATTATAGGCACCTGCCCCCCATCCTTGGCTAATTTTCGTATTTTTAGTAGAGAGTAGGTTTTACCATGTTGACTAGGCTGGTCTCAAACTCCTGACATCAGGTGATCTGCCTGCCTAGGCCTCCCAAATCTGATTGTTTGTTTGCTTAAAAACAACCAAATAATGAATAGTTTGTGATCATATTAGTTGGCATTTAGAACAGCCCAGAGTTTTAGAGAGAGCATACATTTTGTGAAGTTTATGTTTACATTATCAACACTTACAACAATCATAACAGTAAACTTATTGAATTATGTGTCAGGAATTTGCTAAGTACTTTATATGTGTAAGTCTAATTTAATACTCTGCAACTCTGTGCTTTAGTTATTACCTCAACTTGCAGTTCAGAAAACTGACTCTACTGGAAGTGAAGCAAAATATCCAAGATTTCACAAGAGCATTAGGAGACTTAAAATCCAAAATTAACTATTGAATTGCAGCACTTGCTCTTAAAAATTATATTATACTACTTCCTAGTAAAAATTAGCCTCGTACTGGAATATTTAAAAGAGGCACATGTCAACTAAAGTCACACATTTAAATCTCTTTTTTTTTTTGTCTCCTGGCTAATTCTGATTACACTGCAATTTAATTATCAGTTTGATTCTACAGAGAGAGTATTTCCCCTGTAATTCTTGCTTATCGGCATGCCTGTTGTTAACGTAACAATATAAAATATATTTTTCAAAGAATAAATACACTATATTCCTAAAATGATCTTAGGAAACAATGTTTGAAAACAGTCTTAATAATTATTCATTAAGTAAAACCAACCAGATACCTAAGTACATGTTTTAATTAAAAATATATATTCAGTTATAGCCAGGCACGGTGGCTTACACCTGTAATCCCAGCACTTTAGAAGGCCAAAGCAGGCGGATCACGAGATCAGTAGTTTGAGACCAGCCTGGCAACCAATATGGTGAAAGCCCATCTCTACTGAAAAAAAAGAAAATTAGCTGGGTATGGTGGCAAGTGCCTGTAGTCCTAGCTACTTGGGAGGCTGAGGCAGGAGAATCACTGGAACCTAGGAGATGGAGGTTGCAGGGAGTTGAGATCATACCACTGCACTCCAGCCTGGGCAACAGAGCAAGAGTCTGACTCTCTCTCTCTCTCTCTCTCTCTCTGTCTCTCTCTCTCTCTATATATATATATATATTCAGTTATAAAAACATTATTTTCATGTAGTTTATTTGTAAAATATATCTAAAAGCTTATGCAGAAAACAGTGATTTTATCCAAAAGGAATCATGTCTTTAAAAGTATCCTAAAATTATCAGGGACATCATTGTTTTTAATGCAAGCCTACAGTTATTTGTTGTTAGTTTACTTAACTTTTTAAGACATATTCAGGGTTTTTAAAAATTCTTTTGTTTTTTTGAAGTGAAAAATAATAATAGAGTTTGCATAGGTGTGTTTTTGAATCTTTCTCAATCAAATATGGTTAAGAGCGTTAAAATATTCTGAGTGCTCTCTTTTTTTCTTGAAGACATTTTAACGATAAAAATCTCTAACTAATCAATTCCTTATCCCATCCTGGTTTTCATTTTTCCTGCTGTTCAAGAAATATGATAACTAAAGCCTTTCCTCAATAACTGTCTCTAATTTAATTTCAAGCTTACATGTGTTTAGGTTAGGCTGTTTTAATTGCTAACAAATTACCAGGAAAATAGCAACTTAAAATAGCAATTATTTATTGTCTTATAGTTTATGTGGCAAAATGTCTAATCATGGCATAGCTGGTTCCTCTACTTAGCATCTCATAAGGTCGCAATCAAAGGTGTCAGCCAGGCTGCATTCTCATCTGGATGCTCTGGGAGGAAAGAATCTACCTCTAAGCTCACTCAGTATATTGAAAGAAGACATTTTCTTCAGCTGTATGTCTGAAGGGGCCAGCTTCTTGCAGGTGAGGTTTCAGACCTGTCTCAGCTCATGGAGGCCGCCTGTGGTTCTTTGCTGTACGGACTCTCCCAGTGTGGCTATGTCACTAAGCAAGGACAGCCTCTCTTACAGGTCCACTAGCAAGATGGAGCCTTACATAGCAGAACATAATCATGAAAAAAAATATTCATCACCTTTTCTATATTCTATTTGTTGAAAGCAAATCACAGGTCCTGCTCCTTAATGGCATGACCACTGGGAGGCAGAGATCATGACTGGCTGCTTTACAATCTCTGTCCATTACATTAAGCACAAATAAATGAGCCTCCTGAAGATTATCTTTCAATGTATACTCCTAGAAATCTAAGTGGTAATGAGAACTTGTTTAGTCCAGGATGAAAAAACAGTGATACCTAAGTGATGCTAAATAGAGGACAGACATCTTTTTAAATGTGAGACTTGAGCATTCCTGTGTTTACCACAATCATTCTGTGTAAGTTTATTATAGACATAATAAAGCAACACAATTTTGTTGTTTGACTTGCAAAATAGTAGAATTTTAAGACTATACTTGTTGGAAACATGTGTCTAATAAAATCTTTAGCAGTGAACATTTGTGAAGGAACAAATCAATGACTGACTGGCTGACCAATTGAGTACATTAATTTTTTAAAAAACCAATTATTGTCCGGACACGGTGGCTCATGCCTGTAATCCCAGCACTTTGGGAGGCCAAGTTGGCCGGAGCAGGAGGTCAAGAGATCAAGACCATCCTGGCCAACAAGATGAAACCCTGTCTCTACTAAAAAATACAAAAATTAGCTGGGCATGGTGGCGCACACCTGCAGTCCCAGCTACTCACGAGGCTGAGGCAGGAGAATTGCTTGAATCCAGGAGGCGGAGATTGCAGTGAGTCGTCGAGATCGTGCCACTGCACTCCAGCCTGGCTCTTGGTGACAGAGTGAGACTCTGTCTCAGACAAAAAAAAAGCAATTATCTTAGGATACACAGGCACAAATATTCATGCTTCTCCTTGCCATGCACACAACTAAACAAAGATTTGTGGATTTTCATAATTATTAAATATGTTCTACAAAAAGCCCTAATTTTGATTTCTCAGTACTACAAATCAGTTTAATTTTTTATTACTCATTAAACTTGAAACATAGAAGGGGAAGAAAAAGCCTAAGATGATTCTGGTCCAGAACATTACATTAAAATGTGATAAGGAGCAGAAGAACATAAAAGGGAAAAAAAACCCTTAAAATATAAGGACAAGCAATACTTCCTTAAGATCTGTCATGATGAAAAGATAAAGGAGCCAAAGTCCTTTCTATATTGCTGTCTGAGGAAAGGATTAGGGGATTATGATGATTCTGGAAAACAAAAACAATAATAGCACCAGTGAAATATACTAAGGAAAAAGAAGAGATAATATGAAAAAAAAGTTCCCTTCATTCTTATGAAAGACAACTTATTTCTTACTATAATTCTTAAAGTTTTACAATTTTTTATCAAGCAAGTAATTTACACTGAGCTTCTGGTCACAATATTTTTATTAACTGGTTAGTACATACCCTTGGTTTGTGTGTGTTTCTGTTTGAAGACACGTATACTTAAGACATATTTCCTCTGTAAGGCATATCACAGGCCTCTTGTGATTAAAACACTAGACAGCTCTTCAGCACTATACGTAGGAACAATTTTAAATAGTGAAATTACTAAACAAAACAAAATTACACAAAGAGTGACACTAAATACACCACCAAAAGAACACTGTTTTGCGTATGAGAGCTGATCCAAGAAAGCAGAGTATTTCCTTGTTCCACTTATGTGGTAATGTCTGCACAGGGTGACTTAAATGTTTCGCCACTCTGTACCTTCAATTACCACAAAAGTGACATGAGCAAAAATTTGGAGAATAAAAATAATCGTCATCCAGTAGGTGAATTCACATATATGGAATCCATGCATATTGTATCGACTGTATTTCTGATTTGATTTCATCATCTGTATCTCCCAGGTCTAGTGAGAATACTATAATAATAATTTCCCAAGGTTTATAATTCTACTAATAAATATATATTTTATAATATAAGTAGAAGCAAAATAAGTGTAATTGTTTTTCACCAGTAAAAAACTTAAAATCTATGTAAACAGATCTTGATTTCAATGATATGGAACACTGGAAAGCCATTATTTTCAACATTGACCTATTATAGAAAGACCCCTATATTATGTTAGATCTCTAATGTAATATGTTAGTCATACACCAATAGTTGTATAAAAATCACTAAAATTTAGTTGCTAAAAATATTATTTTATACAATCTTTAAGTGAGTAGTTTATCAGAATGGCTCTTGCTTAAGTTATTTAATAAGACATCTGAAGGCCTGAATGGGACTGGAGAATTACCTTCCACTCACTCACTTGGCTGTTAGCTGAAGGTCTTGATTCCTCTTGGGCTCTTGGTAGGTGGATTCTGGTGCCCCAAGAGGGACTCTCCAAGGAAGACATGATGACTATCAAAAGCAGGTGATAAGGGAGCGAGACAAATTATATGCATGCCTTGCATAACCAAATACCATGGGTGACATATCATCACTATTGTCACTTTTTCTTAGTTACACAGACTCAACATATTATCATATGGGAGGAGCCTATAAAATAATTTGAACATAAACAACACCAGTATCAATGGGAGATGTCTTGGAGAGTGGATATCAAATGCAGATTTCATTCAACAACTTTTTCAATAGTATAGCTAGAAACCTTATGCTCAGGTGAGAACAGAAATGTCTACAAGGCATACCTATCATACAGAATAAAGATAGAGAAATTTAGAGTTAAAAGAAAATAGATGTTCTGAGTAGATTTATAATATGTTCTGTAAATATTTCATGTAGTATATTGGGGTAGTTTTGTCATTCAATCAGAAAGAGGTCAAACAACTAAATATCATAATTTGTATAATAATTTGTCTTAAATGCTGATGTACAAATGATGCTTTATTAATATATATATGGAGAGAGACAGACAGATATAATGTTCCAGACCTATAAATATCTGTGTGTGTATATATATATATATATATATATATATATATATATATGTCTGTCTCTCTCTCCACATGTATATATACACATACATACATATATGTATCTCCATATATACATATATATATATATATATATGGAGAGAGACAGACAGATATAATGTTCTAGACCTAATTCATGATTGTGTATTTAATATAAACTTTTAAAGATATTATTATGTCATAATGACAATATAATTCAGATCCATTTATATTTGCTATATTACAGATAATTGATAGTTAAATTTAATTTTAAAAAGCATTTTAATAGTTATCTTTGAAAAGCACTTTCATAGATCACCATATATAGATCCTCTTACACAAAGTAAATCATGTTAATTCATTCATGCATCCCTTTAGCAACAACAGTTAAAGTACCCACAATCTGTCAGATGCAATTCTAAGAACTGAAAATGTAGTAGCGAATAAAATAATTAAAATTGCTGCCTCATATAGCTTTTGTTCCAGTGAGAGGAGATGAGCAATAAGCATATAAATAAGTAAAAGTTACTTGGCAGAAGTCAAAGTCAAAAAGTAAAAAAGACAGATTTGTTTTTCTATTTTGCTTTTATTTATGTTCAAATTCTTTCATAGGCTCCTTCCATCTGATAATATGTTCAGTCTGTGTATCCAAGAGATGATGACAATAGTGATGATATGTCACTTATGGTATTAGGTTATGCAAGGTATATATATATATATATATATATATATATATATATATATATATATATGTTGTCTCTCTCTCTTATCACCTGCTTAGGACAGTCACCACGTCCTCTACGCAGAGGTGAAATTTTAACTAAATTGTTGAGTAAGACTATCAAAGGAAACACCCTTAGGAGCAGAGGAGAGGGGTTTCTCACCATTAGGAGCAGAGGTAAGCTTTCCAGGCATGTAACAAGTTAAGGTCACATCAAAGAGACTCTTTGGTGGGAACAGAGTGGACAAGAGAGAAAAAATTGGAAATAAAGTCAGAAATGGATGCTCACCTTATGGTCTAGGACACTATAAACCATTTCTTTTTTTCTTTTTGTTTCGGAATAAAAAGAGAAGCCGGGCTGGATGCGGTGGCTCACACCTGTAATCCCAGCACTTTGAGAGGAGGAGGCAGACAGATGACGAGGTCAGGAGTTCGAGAACAGCCTGGCTAATATGGTGAAACCCATCTCTATTAAAAATACTAAATTAGCCTGGCGTGTTGGCACATGCCTGTAATTCCAGCTACTTGAGAGGCTAAGGCAGGAAAATTGCTAGAACCCGGGAGGCAGAGTTTGCAGTGAGCCGAGATTGTGTCGTTGTACTCCATTGCCCTCCAGCCTGAACAATAAGAGTGAAACTCCATCTCAAAAAAAAAAAAATGTGGAAGGGGGAACACAAAACAAAGTAATAGTGAAAACTCTATTACAATTACCCTGGTGAGAGATGATGGTGACCTGTGGTGTTAGTAGTAACTAATTTACATCCTCAATATAATTCCATTTAAAGCACCAACATATTTTTGTAGAACCTGACAGAGAGACTATTAATTTTATTATGAGGAAAAAAGTATAAAACACAGCAAGTGTTTCAGAAACAAAACAGAATAAGTTGTTGTCATGCCTACTACCAATAAGGATTTTGAAGATATAATAAAGTAGTAAATTAATGCTAGATGATATAAAATTGAGCCTAATAGATTGGGTGAAAACCTGTCAATCAGGAAGGGGGTAATCTAACAGGAAAGTTTTGAATCATCTTTTATTAGAAAGGTTCTCATTATAATATGCCTTTAAATATGCAGATATTTTCATACACTACTATTATATTTTATTTTGCTACAAAATTAGAACAAATACAATAAAATGTTGACACTGAATAAAATACCTGATCTGTTAAAGTAAGTAAAATTCCTGGCTATCTTTCTAATATTATCTCCCCTACTTGCATTTTGATATGCTTTATTAAGTTGGAACAAAATAAATGGATTCATAGATAAAATACTAGCCATCACAATCTTGATATACCAATTGAAATAGGTATTTCACTTTGAATATTATAATGAAATTATTGAGAATTTGCTTTAGTCTATTATTTGCATTTCTTTTTTTTTA
>CAUYLG010030873.1:0-55134 GCA_963573385.1 Cacajao melanocephalus
TCCACCTTGGTGACTGTGAACTTTATCAGTTCCTGTTACTGTGCTGCTTGAAAAGCATCTTCCCATAGAACCCATTGGAAGCTGCCAGAAGGTGGCAGTAACCTTGACAGCTCTGTCACTGCTATGTGACTTAAAGCATCCTCCTATAAATCTTCTTAGAAGTAGTTTGCCCATAGACAGAAGTATTGCACACTGCACCCTCTTCACTGCGCACGACGCGCCTTCAAGCCTCGGCAACCTAATGGGGGTGGCCCCCTTACTGCACACGGCCCTTGCCTTCGTGGGAACGGGCCCCTTGCTGCACAGTGACCATCTCCTAGCCTAGGTGACCTGATGGGGGTGGACCCCTTGTTTTATTGCTCATGACCCTATCACTATCCTTAGAGATGATTTCACTCACTGCCCTGCCCCCAACCTATACACAATAAATACTCACGCTTCTGGACATTCGGGGCCTCGCCTGACTCTGCTTATAGGTGGTGTGGCCCCTCGAGCCCAGCTGCATTTTCCTTGTACTTCTGTGTCCTGTCTCTTTATTTCTCAGATCCTGCACCTTAGCACAGCATAAGGGATACCCGACGACCCTGTGGGGCCATCAGCCCTACACAAAGACACACATAGGCTCAAAATAAAGGGATGGAGGAAGACTCACCAAGCAAATGGAGAGCCAAAAGCAGCAGGGGTTGCACTCCTAGTCTCTGATAAAACAGACTTTAAACCAACAAAGATCCAAAGAGACAAAGAAGGGCATTACATAATGGTAAAGGGATTAACGCAACAAGAAGAGCTAACAATCCTAAATATATACGCACCCAATACAGGAGCACCCAGATACATAAAGCAAGTTCTAAATGACCCACAAAGAGACTTAGACTCCCACACAAGAATAGTGGGAGACTTTAACACCCAACTGTCAATAATAGACAGATCAACAAGACAGAAAATTAACAAGGATATCCAGGACTTGAATTCAGATCTGAACCAAGCAGACCTAATAGACATCTACAGAACATTCCACCCCGAAACCACAGAATATAAATTCTTCTCAGCACCACATCGCACTTATTCTAAAATTGGCCACATAACTGGAAGTAAAACACTCCTTAGCAAATGCAAAAGAAAGAAAATCATAACAAACAGCCTCTCAGACCACAGTGCAATCAAATTAGAACTCAGGATTAAGAAACTCACTCACAACTGCACAGCTACATGGAAACTGAACAACCTGCTCCTGAATGACTACTGGGTAGATCATAAAGTTAAAACAGAAATAAAGATGTTCTTTGAAACCAACAAAGACAAAGACACAACATACTAGAATCTCTGGGACACATTTAAAGCACTGCCTAGGGGGAAATTTGTAGCACTAAATGCCCACCAGAGAAGTGAGGAAAGATATAAAATCAACACCCTAACATCATGATTAAAAGAACTAGAGAAGCAAGATCAAACAAATTGAAAAGGTAGCAGAAGGCAAGAAATAACTAAGATCAAAGCAGAACTGAAGGAGATAGAGACACAAAAACCCTTCAAAAAATCAATAAATCTAGGAGCCAGTTTTTTGCAAAGATCAACAAAATAGATAGACCACTAGCCAGACTCAAAAAGAAAAGAGAGAAGAATTGAAAAGATGCAATAAAAAATGATGAAGGGGATATCACCACTGATACCACAGAAATACAAACTGCCATCAGAGATTGAACACCTCTATGCATATAAACCAGTAAATCTACAAGAAATGGATAAATTCCTGGACACTTACATCATCCCAAGACTAAACCAGGAAGAAGTTGAATTCCTGAATAGACCAATAACAAGGTCTGAAGTTGAGGCAGCAATTAATAGCCTACCAACCAAAAAAAGTTCAGGAGCAGAAGAGTTCACAGCCAAATTCTACCAGATGTACAAAGAGGAGCTGGTACCATTCCTTCTGAAACTATTCCAAACAATACAAAAACAGGGAATCCTCCCTAACTCATTTTATGAGACAAACACCATCCTGGTATCAAAACCTGGCAGAGACGCAACTAAAAAAGAAACTTTCAGGACAATATCCATGATGAACATTGATATAAAAATCTTCAATCAACTATTGGCAAACCGAATCCAACAGCACATCAAAAAGCTTCTCCATCACAATCAAGTCAGCTTCATCCCAGGGATGCAAGGCTGGTTCAACATCCACAAATCTATAAGCGTAATCCACCACATAAACAGAACCAAAGACAAAACCACGATTATCTCAATAGATGCAGAGAAGGCTTTTGACAAAATTCAACAGCCCTTTATGATAAAAACTCTCAACAAACTAGGTATCGATGGCTCATGTCTCAAAATAATAAGAGCTACTTATGACAAACCCACAGCCTATATCATACTGAATGGGCAAAAACTGGAACCATTCCCTTTGAAAACTGGCACAAGAAAAGGATGCCCTCTCTCACCACTCCTATTCAACACAGTATTGAAAGTTCTGGCCAGGGCCATCAGGTAAGAGAAAGAAATGAAGAATATTCAAATAGGAACAGAGGATGTCAAATTGTCCCCATTTGCAGATGACATGACTGTGTATTTAGAAAACCCCACCGTCTCAGCCTAAAATCTTAAGATGATAAGCAACTTCAGCAACATCTCAGGATACAAAATCAATATGCAAAAATCACAAGCATTCCTATACACCAATAATAGACAGAGAGCCAAATCACGAGTGAACTCCCATTCACATTTGCTACAAAGAGAATAAAATACCTAAGAATGCAAGTTACAAGGGATGTAAAGGACCTCTTCAAGGAGAACTAAAAACCACTGCTCAAGGAAATAAGAGAGTACACAAACAGATGGAAAAACATTCCATGCTCATGGTTAGGAAGAATCAATTATCATGAAAATGGCCATACTGCCCAAAGTAATTTATACATTCAATGCTATCCCCATCAGACTACCACTGACCTTCTTCACAGAACTGGAAAAAACCACCTTAAACTTCATATTGAACTAAAAAAGAGCCCGCATAGCCAAGACAATCCTAAACCAAAAAACAAAGCTGGAGGCATCACGCTACCTGACTTCAAACTATATTACAAGGCTACTGTAATCAAAACAGCATGGTACTGGTACCAAAACAGAGATATAGACCAATGGAACAGAACAGAGGCCTCACAAAGAATGCCACACAACTACAACCATCTTATGTTTGACAAACCTGACAAAAATGATCAATGGGGAAAGGATTCCCTGTTTAATAAATGGTGTTGGGAAAACTGGCTAGCCATCGGCAAAAAGCTGAAACTGGACCCCTTCCTTACACCTTATACAAAAATTAACTCTAGATGGAATAAAGCTTTAAACATGAGACCTAACACCATAAAAACCCTAGAGGAAAACCTAGGCAACACCACTGAGGACACAGGCACGGGCAAGGACTTCATGACTAAAACACCAAAAGCATTGGCAACAAAAGCCAAAATAAATGGGATCTAATTGAACTTAAGAGCTTCTGCACAGCCGAAGAAACTATCCATAGAGTAAACTGGCAACCAACAGAATGGGAAAAAAAATTTGCAACCTACCCATCTGACAAAGAGCTAATATACAGAATATACAGATAACTTAGAAAAATCTCCAATAAAAAAAAAAAAAAACCCATCAAAAAGTGGACATTTATGCAGCCAACAAACATATGAAAAAAAGCTCATCATCACTGGTCATTAGAGAAATGCAAATCAAAACCACATTGAGATACCACCTCACACCAATTAGAATCATGATCATTAAAAAATCAGGAGACAACAGAAGCTGGAGAGGATGTGGAGAAATAGGAATGATTTTATATTGTTGATAGTTGTGTAAATTAATTCAACCATTGTGGAAGATAGTGTGGTGATTCCTCAAGGATCTAGAAATAGAAATACCATTTGACTCAGCAATTCCATTACTGAGTATATACCCAAAGAATTATAAATCATTCTATTATAAAGACACATGCACATGCATGTTTATTACAGCACTGCTCACAATAGCAAAGACTTGGAACCAACCCAAATGCCCACCAATGATAGACTGGATAAAGAAAATGTGGCACATATATACCATGGAATACTATGCAGCCATAAAAAAGGATAAGTTCATGTCCTTTGCAGGGACATGGATGAAACTGGGAACCATCATTCTCAGCAAGTTCTCACTCGTAAGTGGGTGCCGAATGGGAACACAGGGACACAGGGAGGGGAACATCATACACCAGGACCTGGGAGGTGGGGGACTAGGGGAAGAATAGCAGGGAGAGGGAGGACTGGGGAGGGATAGCATTAGGAGAAATACCTAATGTAGATGACGGGGCAATGGATGCAGCAAACCACCACCATGGCCCATGTATACCTATGTAACAAACCTGCACGATCTGCACATGTACCCCAGAACTTGAAGTATAATAAATAAATTTCTTCATAAAAAAGACAAGAGAAGGAGGAAAACAAACACAAGTATATTTAAGACTCTAGAAAAGATAAGACTATTCATTAAATGATATCCTTACTTTATTTCTTGCACTAGAAAGACTCCAAATTAAAAATTTAAGCAATCTTATATATCTTTCAAAATGAATATATTATCTTGGAAAATGTATTGCAAAGAATCACCATCTTTATTATAAATAACATTTATCAATAAAAATGTATGTATGAACACTCCA
The DNA here is from genome assembly GCA_963573385.1 of Cacajao melanocephalus. Lineage (NCBI taxonomy): Eukaryota > Metazoa > Chordata > Mammalia > Primates > Pitheciidae > Cacajao > Cacajao melanocephalus. Next base: position 4,691 of record CAUYLG010030873.1, read on the forward strand.
ATGAAACAACAAAATGACATGAACAGGAAACAAGTGACAAGAGAAATCTAACCCACCGATAAATAAATAAAAACACGGCTGTCGTTACTAGTAGTCAAAGACATGTAAAGTTAGTGAGAATAAGAATCCAGTTTAAAATATGAAAGTGTGATGAGGAAAAGAGTAACATCAACTACATGCTTACTCTAAGTCAAGCACTGTGGTAGGTGATTTAAATATATTACTTCAATTATTCCTTTACGGAAGATATGATTGGACTTATAGATGAGGAAACAGAAGCCTCAGGAAACCAAAACATGTTTGATACCTTCCCCTCCTGGGGGACTTTCACCTCATACCAATTCCACAACTAGCAAGGCTTCTAGGAAAACACACAACCAGATTGCACAGGTATACACAGAATACGACTAAGTAAAAACGTGAGTTTATGCATTGATGAAAGACAGTGGAGGTAAATATGGATAATCTCAAAGCTGGTTAGGCGTTTTTTGTTTTCTCTTTAAGTTTTCTTAATCTTAACGGTGTTTTAAGAGCTTGTTTCAAAGTTCTAGCAAGGGAGCACAGCTACCTGTATATCCCTGACCAAAGTATGGTCCTCCTCATCAAAGAAGGATCTGACTCATCACAGGGCTTTGGCTGGAACACACATGGAGCCTCAGGAAGGGAACACCTGCCTCGCCAGCCAGATAAGCTGAATGAACCCTGGTGATCCGTGGGGCAACAGATGTCACAGCCAGATTGCCCTCATATCTCTTAATGGTGTTTTGAAAACTAAAATAGCTGCTGGAAGTTTACGTATAGGTCCAAGCTACGATGTAAACACAGTGTGCTTGGTTAACCGTGAAATATGTTCATTTCCATATTTATGTTGTTTCAATGGTTTAAAAAAAGGGATGTGTCATCATACATTATTTTCTTGTGTTCATCAGCATATGGATATAGATATTATTAATACTATAAATTATTTTGTTTAGTGAATGGTTTAAAAATACACTTTTTGTCTGGATAAGTAAAATACAGTTGTTTAAAAAACTGAAGCATGTTAATTTTCCTCACAAAAATGTATACTTGCAAGTTATAAAAACTCTGCAAAATACAGAAAATTAGAAACAAAAGAAAAATCATCTTTCTTGATTTTTTTTACCTGATTCAGAGACACTGAATTTATCTGAATTTGATTTTTAGTACGTATTAAAATACTTTTTGCTTTTTTAATTTAAAAAATCTACACTGTTCATAAAAACAGTCATCTGCTCCCCACACTTCTACTTCCCAGTGTTTGTGCACCAAGTACAATTAATCTGAATTTAGCTATTTGTCTCATCTACTTACACCTCTGCTTCTTTCCTGCTCCTTGCCTCCCAAATACGCACTTCTCCTCCCTCAGTTATCCAGCGGTTATATTACAAGTCAATATGTACATTCCACGTGTATATTATGACTGTTCAAATAATATTCATAACCGAGCCATGCAAAAAACAAGAATTCATTTTATTGCAAAGTAGACTAGCAAAGATGAAAATGCATGGCAGCCAGTGTTGGAATGGTCAAAGGTAAACAGATCAGTCTTAAATACAGCTGGTAGGAAACTAAGCATTCAGCCTTTCCTATAGCTGGTAGGAAAGTGAGATGTTATTTCTCAAAAGCCTTAAAAATGTTATTTTCTTCTGACACAGTTGTTACATCTCAAGAAACTTATCTCGAAGTGATAAACAAATGAGCTTATGTACAAGAACACTCACAGTAGCACTGTTTACTACAGGGGTCCCCAACCTGCAGGCCACAGACCAGTACTGGGCTGTTAGGAACCAGACTGCACAGCAGGAGGTGAGCAGTGAGCAAGCTAGCATTACCACCTGGGCTCCGCATCCTGTCAGATCAGCAGAGGCATTAGATTCTCATGGCAGCACGAACCCTACTGTGAACTGCGCATGCAAGGGATCTAGGTTGCACACTCCCTATGAGAATGTAATGCCTGATGATCTTCTGAGTTGGAACGGTTTCATCTCAAAACCATCTCCCTGGCTCTGGTCTGCTGGAAAAAACTGTCTTCCATGAAACTGGTCCTTGGTGCCAAAAAATGTTGGGGACCAGTGGTTTATAAGACAATCAACACACGATTTTAACATCTAAAACAAGAGATGTATTAAGTAAATCATAATTGTAGTAAATACTCCACCTATACAATATCTGGACTAACCTCCTTCTTTCATGACACTAATGAAGTATAAGGGGAAAGGAGAAGTGGTAGAAGTGACGCTACATTACCTCCAAGGCTAGGTTTGACATGGTCATGTATACTCTACCTGGTCCTCTTGGAACTCAGCCACCATGCTGTAAGGAAGCCCAAGCAGCCTGTAGAGGCACACATACAATGCAGCTGAGGCTCCCGATCTACAGCCTCAGCTGAGTTCTCAGCAAACAGCTTGTACTAACTTGCCAGTCATACGAATGAGTCATCTGGAAACGATATTCTCCAGTCCCACCCCAGATAACACAGCCTTGCTCAAATTACAGATTTGTGAGCAAAATAACCTATCGTCCTTGTCTAAACCATAACCTTTTAGAGTGGTTTGTTACAATGCAGTAGAAAAATTAAATATAACTTAAGTATATATAGAAAGAAAAAAAATTCCAGGCACAAAAAAGTTTCAAACGGCCATAGACATAATTTGAAAACACAGAAGTGTTCAATAATAAGTGACAGATCTATTATTGTATTTCTTCTTGATATACAGATGCTTTTGAACTTACAATAAACCCACTATAAGTAAAAAAAAAAACATAAGTTAAGCTATTACAGCTTAGGGACTATCTGTAGAGTTACTCAGCTATACTAATAAACTTGCAAAATCAAACCAATATGCTTATGATTTGGGGTAAAATGAACTAGACAAACTGTAACAAATATCAGAAATAAAAGAAATCACACAGATTTATTTTTAACAGTAACTCTGGGTTCTTTAAGAAGCTGCAGCACAACTTTAGATCTAAGCCTAAAAACATCTTCTGCCCTAAATAAATTCTCATTTAGTCATTTCAGAAAAATAGAATCAACAATAATGACTTTGACTCCCTACAACTGGTTGCCTAGGGTTCTATATTTACTCTTAAGCAATGTGTACCATGCCTCTAGAACAGTTTTAATCTTACAACACTCGAGGAGGGAAGATTACAGGCTGCAGGCAAAGACTTACTGCCAAAGATGAATAATCAAAACTACCTTTAGAGAACCAAAAATGACCTCAGGTCACTTCAGCTAGCAATCCACAATGTATTCAGCTTTGATGGAAATTCATCTTGTCATACAGCTCAACATACCCAAGTATTACTGTGGAGAAAAAAAAGCAGAGGCTATTTAGTTCTATAACCCAAATCACAGCACAAGTTTCTGTCCAGCATTCACAGCCAGAAGCAAATAGTATTCAGCAGTGATTTCAGAGTGGGTATGTCTAGCCTAACTTAAAGACAATATAATGAAATATTCAAAATGATAGGAATCTCTCTGAAATATATAAAGCTTCCATCACAGCCAAAAATATTTCACTATCAAAATTAAGCACAATGGGAAATATTCCTTTAGTACACATCACATAGGCAAACATTAGGTAATGAGGTAGAAAACTTCAAAATTATCTCTTACAAATCTCAAGGGGTAAAACTGATCTGCAACAGCTGTCACAGCTAAAAATCAATACGTATAGCCTGGCCAACAATTGATAATAGCCTCAAAGACAATCACTGAGAAATCATGTCGACAACTGCACTGACACTATTTTTCTATTTAATACTGACGGAAACAAACAAGGTACTCATGAAACCTAAAATTGTTTTGGATTACAAATTTCCTTTAAAAAGTTTAGTCAAGTATCTAAGTAAAATGTCTTTCAGAGAACACATATTTATTAATACAGAGTAAAAATATCATGACATACACCCATAATCTAATTAATATGTATAAATTAATTTCATATTTTAAATGCTTGATTTAAAAAGAGAGCAAATGTATCTGAATTTTTCAAAAGTTTACATGCATCAAATTTCACAGTGATCTTCCATGGTGCTTCCAAATTATACAGATATCTGCAGCTTTGGGCTTATTACTAATCACTGTTGTGTTACAGGTTGACGTCAAAACACAACATGAACCACCCAGCCCTCGGTCCTTCAGGTTTTCCATGTTGACTGGGAATTGTTCTGTAGGGAGGTAACCACATGTTACTCTTTCACATCCATAAAAGAATTTTCCTAATGCTATGAGTAGGGGACTACCACCAAAAATTGTGTAATGTATAGATCGATTTTATAGAATGATACTTTTTCTTTTTTGAGACAGAGTCTCACTCTGTCACCCAGGCTGGAGTGCAGTGGAGCAGTCTTGGCTCACTGCAACCTCCAGCCTCCTGGGTTCAAGTGATCCTCCTGTCTCACCCTCTCGAGTAGCTGGGACTACAAGCACGCCCCACCATGCCAGGCTAATTGTTTTGTATTTTTAGTAGAGATGGGGTTTCGCCATGCTGGCCAGGCTAGTCTTGAACTCCTGGCCTCAAGTAATCTGCCCACCTCAGCCTCCCAAAGTGCTGAGATTACAGGAATGAGTCACCATGTCCAGGCAGAATGATACTTTCTGAATCATAAGTAAACAGGGTTAGGGAGAGAGCCTGGTAGACTTCTACGTGAGAAATATTAAGTTACTTTTGAAAGTTGAATTTCTAAAAAAGCATTTTTTTTTTTAGTTAACTTCAGATTCTCCTCAAACTAAACAACTATGGCCACAGTCATCCGTGAAAACCTGTAGACTGAAAGATGACAATGAATTTGTAAATACTGAGACAGAATTAAAACGAGTAACATTGTTTCTTATACCTGAAACACTGAATACTCCAGCTAACAATACCGCTTACCATAAGAATAGCTCACTCCATCAAGTAGTAAGTTTCCCTACTCCCTTAAATACCTAAATCAAACTGTATCCTCTATTAACTTCTTCAATTATAAAATACCACATAATAATCTATCAGAATATATCCCCTAAAATATGTGGTAATGTACAAAGTTAGCTAGTGTGATAATACATACATTTTCAAAGAGAGATGGAGTTCCTAAAATCCAGTATATTCCGGAACTTTCTGTAAACTTTCAGAAGAAATATAATGAAATAAGAAAGAACACATTGCCACAGTGCTTTACAAATGATGGAAAAACTCAGGAAATGTAAATTAATGATTTGTGCATTCTATCACTACTAATAAGCACCAAAAAGCACAAAAGAATTTTTGAAATAAGAACTTACCCTCACTTCAAACAACAAAAATCATGAGTGCCTGTGAGATGTTACAACACTTTCCCTTTCAAATCACACTGTGTGTGCGTAAAAGCTACCCCTGCGGTAGGAAGGCTGGAATACCTAACACCATCACCACCACCACACACATCCCTCAGAGAAAATCACTGAACTTCCCAGAGATCACTGAAGGTAGGAAGACTGGAATACCTGACACCATCACCACCACCACACACATCCCTCAAAGAGAAAATCACTGAACTTCCCCGAGGATCACCAAAAAATTCCAAAGTGAAGCAAAGAAAAATGTAAAACACTATAGCAACTCAAGTACATATATATCATCAATCCTTTTATTTAAATTACAGAACATTTCAAAGATACGGAAAAGTAGGGTGATTTTTTTAAAAAATCCATTTGACTTTATCAAATCTTAATATTTGAAACTTATAAGCCCAAGTCCTTTTTTTAAAAAAATAACAATGAATTAGAGAGGCACAAGTGAAGCCCCGCCCTACCTCTCTCAAACCCCACTGCCCTCCCTCCATCCTCAGAAGCAAGCATGCTCTGACTCTGGTGGACTACCACTACAGATATTTTTTACTACATAATCATGTACCCAAAAGAAATATAAAGATTTATACTTTTTAACAACTGTATTTTACCTATCCTGACCAAAAAGTGTATCTTTAAGCCATTCACTAAACAAAATAATTTACATTAATAATTTCCATATGCTAATGAATATAAGAAAATAATATATATATGGTGACAACTACTTTTTTTTTTAAAGTGACAAGGTCTTGCTCTGTTACCCAGGCTAGAGTTCAGTGCTGCAATCTGGGTACTGCAACCTCCACCTCCCGGGTTCAAGTGATTTTCCTGCCTGAACCCCCCAGTAGCTGGGATTACAGGTGCATACCACCAAACCCTGCTAATTTTTGTATTTTTAGTAGAGATGGGTTTCACTATGACGGCCAGCCTGGTCTCAAACTCCTGACCTCAGGTGATCTACCCACCTCAGCCTCCCAAAGTGCTGGGATTATAAGTGTAAGCCACAGCCCCCAGCTGAAAACTCCTTTTTGTAAAATATTGAAACAACATAAATATGGAAATGAACTACTCATGTATGTCATTACATTGCCCATATCCTTCTGCAGCTTGCCTTTGTCACCCAAAGTTTTCTTTATGAGGTCCACGTTAATTCTTTTCAATCGAATTTGTTCATTTTTAATTGCTGTATAATATTCCACCACATGGATATGAGTTTAATTATCCAACATTTTGTTGGTTAACATTTCCGTTCTGCATCGTCCTATGTTACTGCAAACACTACTGTGATAAGCTGTTTCTCCACATTTCTTTGTACACATGTATTTTTTAGCTCAGGTATGTACATCTTCAACTTCATTAGAGATTATAAAACTACATTCCACTTTACCTGGCTGAGTTTCCACTGGCCCATATCTCTGCCAGCAATTCTGTCAGACTTACATTTTCACCAATCTGAAGATTATAAAACAGTCATTTTAACTTTCATTTTATCCATTAGTTTCTAGTTCAAGTGTCTTTTCCCAAGTTTACTGACCATTCTAATTTCTTCTTCTGTGAAGTAACTCTTCACACCCTATGCCCATTTTGTCTTAACTTTTCCTTTTCATTATTAGGCTATTTTTCATATCCTGGATACTAATCATTAAGAAGTTTCCCTACAACAAGATCACAAAGACAGTTACGTAAATTTCCTTTTAATTTTTTCAAGTTTTCCTTTTCATATTTTAGTCTTATAATGTGAGGGAAAAAAAGATCTAACACTCAAATGTCAACAAAAAAAATGAGTTGAATAAAAATGTGGTACATTCACACTACAAAGTACTAATTTAAAAACAGATGAAGAGCATTTCTACAAACAGATATGAAGTGATCTCCGAGATACACTGCAAAGTTCAAAAAGGTGCAAAATGGGCCAGATGCAGTGGCTCACACCTGTAATTCCCAACACTTCAGGAGTCTGCGGCAGGCGGATCGCCAGAGTCCAAGAGCTCGACATCAACCTGGGCAGCATGGCAAAACCCAGTGTCTACCAAAAATAGAAAAAATTAGCCAGGTGTGGAGGCACATGCCTGTGGTCCCAGCTACCCTGAAGGCTGAGGTGGGAAAACGGCTTGAGCCCAGGAGGCAGAGGTTGCCGTGAGCCATGATCACACCACTGTACTCCAGCCTGAGTGACAGACTGAGACCCCATCCCGGGCCAAAAAGTAAATAAAGTGCACAATGGTGTATGCTGCCTTTCACATAAGGAAGGGAGGAAATACTGTGGCTCTCACCAAAGGTCTTTTTACAGTCAACAAAGCGCACAGATTCAAAAGTCTACCCAAGATCACATTTTGTATCAGTTTGTTCTGGAACCTGAGCTTGCCAGCAAGGCTGCAACTGATGCTGTTCTCCTGTGGGCATTGTTGCTGCGCCTGGGCAGCACAGCACAGGGGCACGGAGAGAGCCACACTGGGCAGGTACGGGAGCCACCTTGGCTTAGAAACTTCCAACCACACGAGCACCAAGATATCCGGTAACAACTCCAAAATCACAGCTTCCAGAGTTTACACAGAGACCAGAGTCACTGCACTTGGCGGAGCCCCAGAGCTACAGCTTCCTACCGAGTATTTATCCTTCTCCCAGCTTGGATGCAATTCACCAATCAGGGATCATTTTTACCACAAGCAGTCCTGCTTGATAACACAAATAACAGGTCAGGCTTACTGGGTTCCCAGAGACACAGAGTTCAAAAGTTAACTGAAATTCAAATTCCCACACAGAAGAGGGAAAGGTTTTGTTAACCCTTTACTCATAGATCAGCAGAGATATACAGAAAGAGAGGTAAACAGAGAGAAAGAGAAGACACAGGCAGAGAGATTAGTACAGAGAAAAAAATATATACAAATACATATACAAATATATATATGTATACACAGAGAGAGAGAGAGAGAAAGCAAGGGAGAGGATAGAGAGACAGAAGATGAGACATAGGTACTTATATTTGCAAACAGGTATTTAATTGAAACAGATAACCTAGAAAAAATCATTTATGAGAAAGTGAAGAAAATGTGAACTCTGGATTTGTGGCTATTTTGAGAATCTATTTATTTGGGAGCATTTAATGACATTGTGAATATATCTACTTTGAAAAATTCCTTGTCTTCTACAGATACATGTAAGGTAATTACAAAATGATACAATGTATAGGTTTTGCTTCGAAACAATTTGGAGGAAGAAGGAATGTATATAAATGAAGTGAGAATATAAATGAAACAAAACTGGCTGAGAATGACAAATTGCTGGTGACGTGTATACGTAGGGCAATTACATTATCTTCTCCACTTTATTTAGGTTTGAAACTTTTTCTTGAAGACATGCACACATCCCTCGATAGCTGAGGCTGCCTCCCATTGTTCTCGTCGCAGCCCTTCTTATTTTCACTTCATCTTCATTCTTAGACATTCTGATTTTTTTTTTTTTTTTGGCAAGTTCAAGTATGTCTTTGCAAGGACTATCTGGCACAGCTATTTTATGAGAGAGGGTTAGCAGAGTATCTACTCAGCCATAGTATCAGAAATATTTTCCAGATTCCGTTCTTGTCTTGTTTAGACATTCTAAGTTCCAAGAACAGTCACCTTCTACCAGATACTCTGATGTCAGAAGACAAAGCATATTTTGTAACTGGCGTGATTTCTGGGCTCCGATTTAGAACAGAGCCACAGCTTTCAACAACCCAAAAATAACTTACTGTGACTCATCAAATTTAAAAAGATGGAGATCATTAAAAAAAGAAAACCTTAATTTACTATGTGACCTCTAAGTATCTCAGCTGAAAATTTTAAAGATAAAAAGGTAAATCAAAAGGTATAGAGATTGTAATCATGCACTTAATGAAATGCTAAATCAAACTATTTTTGGCATGTATGAAAGAGTTTAATTTTATCACATTTTTTACTGACACTATAGCTATTTGCAAGAACATATAAAACTACAGTGTTATATATAAACCACCAAAAAGAGCTTTTTAAGAAATGAGACTAATCTAGCAACTTTATTTAAAAGTTTATCTTAAGGGAATAATTAAGGATGTCCATACAAAGGGATTTAGCCATGAGAATGTTCTCCCTGTCAAATCAATGAAAATGTATTGTTTTTTATTATTATTATTATTTTGAGACAGAGTCTCGCTCTGTTGCCCAGGCTAGAGTGCAGTGGTACCATCTTGGCTCACCGCAACCTCCACCTCCCGGGTTCAAGCAGTTCTCTGCCTCAGCCTCCTGAGTAGCTGGGATTACAGGTGCCTGCCACCACACCTGGCTAATTTTTGTATCTGCAGTAGAGGCGGGGTTTCAGCATCTTAGCCAGCCTGGTCTTGAACTCTTGACCTCGTGATCCACCTGCCTCAGCCTCCCAAAGCACTGGGATTACAGGTGTGAGCCACCACACCCAGCCTGGAAATTATTAAGTGTGCAAAAGGGAACTGTCAGAATAAACTGTAATATGTTCATATGATTGTATATTGTAACCTTTTAAAATGACATTGAAGAGTTGCATAAATTGACTTAAACACGCATTCGTAACACATTACTGAATAGGAGAAATATGGGCCAGCAAAGAACATACAGTTGGTCCAATTTCCACAAAGAAAATAAAAAGACTCTAACAGCATGACAGCAGGGAAGAGGGATGTGTCAACGTATATCCGTGTATATGTATATATATGCATAGCAAGTGTGAACTTCAAAGACTATATATCAAATTTTTACAGAGATTACCTCAGAGAGGTAAATGTTTAACTTTGGCCTTTGGTGTTCTGTATTCCACATATTCTGAATTTTCATTTTATTACTAAAATAGACTTGGTCCTAGCCAGAAGCATTAGCTAACCCCTGTAATCCCAGCACTTTGGGAGGCCAAGGAGGAAGAATTGCTTGAGGCTGGGAGTTCAAAACCAGTCTGGCCAACATGGCAAAAGTCTGTCTCTACTAAAAATACAAACATTAGCCAGGTGTGGTGGCTCATTCCTGTAAACCCAGTGACTCAGGAGGCTGAGGCATGAGAATTGCTTGAACCAGGAGGCAGAGGCTGCAGTGAGCTGAGACTGCACAACTGCACTCCAGCCTGGGTCACAGACCAAGACTCTGTCTCAAAAAAACGGGGAGAGAGAGATGGAGTCTCACCATGTTGCCCAGGCTGGCCTTGAACTCCTAGGTTCATGCAATCCTCTGGCCACAGCCTCCCAAGTAACTGGGGCTACAGGCGCATACCACTGTGCCCAGCTTGAATTTTCTGCACTTGATCTTAGCCAAAAGACCAAGAAGCAATCCAGTTTGAATTTTCTATACTACTCATATAAATCCTAAAATTTGTTGCCATAAATACAATCTCATAACAGTTAAAGTAAATTAGCATTGACTAATTTAAGTTTTTAGACATTATAATCACAGAAAATTGTAATGACTTCATCCAATATATTTCTCCCCAATAAACAGGAGGAAACATCTATGAACTCTCAAACTCCTCAAGCCTTGAAAATGATATATTTGCAGGAAACATTAAAAGCTTGGAAGTACCAGAAAAAATGACTACAAAGTAAACGAAGTTTGTAGTACAAGGATTAGTAAACAAACTCATACCCAGCCTATAAAGTTTTTCTTCCACCTGATCAGGTCTTCCAGAAGTGTCTTGGTCAGTCATTCAAGCATCTGAATTATAAAAGGTAATAAATTCCCTACATCTAGCAGTGATTCAAAAATCACATATAAAGTACCATCTACCAATCATTCAGTAAGTTTCCTATGAAGTGTTTAGAGGAAAAAATGGAAAAAGTGGTTTGTCACTTTGATTTTTAATCAAGAGTCCTTTCTTATTGTGGTTATGATTGTTCATTTTTACACCACAGTGTATGGAACTAACACTTGTTTTGGATGTGCTTTTTCTATTAAGCACATCTATGGGCAAGCAAATCATTTTAAAGATGATGACACAAAACATATCACAAGCACTAATGATGCAAATGGCTATTTATGCAAATGGCTGCTGAATAATAACCACCTAAAGTCACTGACACCCAAGCAGCTGAGGCAGACAATGGTGTGAATGGATCAAGTTCCTTCAACATGTGAGCATCCACTCGGAAAAGTGTGCGTGATTCAGAAGACAACAGATTCCACCATCTAGTTAATGTAGTTTAAGATGATAACCAGGCTAATTACAAATCTCAAATGGAGAATCAGAGATTAATCACAAACTGCAAATAACTATGAAACACGAAGTATACCGCTAGTTAAATAATGTTAAACTCAGGTTTTATGATGAGAACATATAGCACGTGGCTTAAATGACTGCTGACGAAATTGTAACTAAATGGTACTGACGTCATCCAACTTTCCAGAGAACAATCTAGCAACATCAATGCGGATCCTTACAAATGTGTGGAACACTCAGGGTCGTCTAGGAGAGGTGAACAAAGATGTGCAAAGCAGAGTGTTCGTCATATCAAGATAAGAAGAAACCAAAAAACAGAAGCCAAACGGTTCAATCGTGGCGGAAGACTTAAATGACCGGTGCGTCACAAAACAGATCATGTAACAAGTTATTTTTTGTCCCTCAGGAATATTTAATGACACAGTAAAACACTCATGAAAATAGCAAGAAAAATCAACACGATTTTATTTTAACTCGATAAATATATGCATAAAATGCAGAGACACCGACAGAAAACTAAAAAGAGATAAACCAACGTGTTAACAGTAATTACATCTGGGTAGTGAGATTCCAGTTGATTTGTTTTCTTCTTTAGATTCTTGTAAGTTTTCTGTAGTAAACAGTAATTTCTTTTATTTAAAAGGAAGGGAATGGAACTCTTTTGGAGGCTGGATTTCCATTATAAAAGACCATAATATATGGGCATCAGTCCCGCCAAAAAACAATATGTATAATTCCTTCTCCCTGCTCAAGAGGAAGCAATTTGCTCCTGGGTCTCCCCGTCTTCCACCATTCTAACCTGTCAACAATAAGGCTGGTAAATCTGCACCTCATGTACAGACAAATACACTCACTTTTCTTTAAGTAGCAGTAAGACAATGATTGTTGTGCTAGACCCCCTAGGAAGGCCAATATCATGACCCTACATGACCTGGGTCTTCTTCCAACTGCCCAGATTCTTCCAAGCTCCCTTCCTCCCTGCTGGCTGTGCCCCACGCTGTGGACCTTCTTTCCCTTCCCACATCTCCCCAGGATCTCTCACACTTCAGGAAGGCTGAACCACAGAGTTCTTCCCCTGGATCTTCACATTTCAAGCTCTTTCTTATCATCCAAAGCCAGAATGTGCCTTCTCAGAGAGGTCTTCCCCGAATGTTCCCCATCCCAACCCAGGCTAATACTGTCTGGCCCCACTCCACCTGCACACTGCCCCTTCAGTCACTCTATCACATACCTGTTCTATGTTCTTCAGGGAACCAACTATCCCAAATTACTGTGTTTTCCTGTTTATCATCAGCCCCTCCTGTTAGGGCATAAGCTCTTGTATCTAACACTTAATACCCTCCAAGAACTTGACAAAAATACTCAACACACTGTGTCATCTGTGAAAGACCCAGAGTTGAAAATCATTTGGCCCAAAGTAAATGTCCAGAGCCAGGCATGGTAGCGCACACCTGTCATCCAGCACTTTGGGAGGCTGAGGTAGGGGGATCACTTGAGTCCAGGAGTTCAAGACCAGCCTGGGCAACATAGCAAGACCCCACCTCTACAAAATATATATATATATATTAAAATTAACTAGGCATGATGGTGCACGGCTGTAATCCCAGCTACTCAGGAGGCTGATGTGGGAGGATTATCTGATCTCAGAAGGCCAAGGCTGCAGTGAGCCAGAATCGTACCGCTGCACTCCAGTCTGGGCAACCGGAGTGAGACCCCGTCTCAAAATAAAAAAAAAAGGAAATGTTCACTAAATTCTTAAATTTTATTAATCTTTTTATTAAAATAGAACCTTACATTCTAAATAAAAATTCATTGTACATTATTGAGGTGTCACAGATACATTTAAAAAGCTAGAAAACAAGAGAGAAAAGATGCACTGCTCCCTATTCCTCCCACTAAGTACAGCTAAAAACCCTGGACAGTATATAGAAAACAAATAGAAGATGACAGATACATGGAAGGAAGGCAGCAGCCAGCTAGGGACCTTGAAACCTGAGGATCAACACAGCAATACATTCACCGTGTTGAACTTTTGCCTCTTAAATCCCAGATTGGGTGCTGAACAATCCAAGAGCCTAGAAACAGGAAGAGGTATACACACACAAATATACAAGAAAAATAGCCTCTCTCAAACCAAGGGACCAAGAGATGGCAGCCTGGCAAGACGGAAGATTTTCAGAAAATAGCTACTCTACTTCAGCCAAACACCATGAAAGGTCCACACCCCAGCCCCACCAGCAAAGAGCAAGTAGGGAGCCTAGACTTCCAACCTCATGTGACCATGCAGCAAGGTGACCAGCATTATCCCCTGCCAGAGCGGTGTCAGAAAAGAGCAAGCAGAGAGCTGGGGCTTTCACCCCGACCCTATGATAGAAAGTCCTCCAACGTGCTGCGCGTTTCCCAGGGATGAGGCACCCATTCCACTCCACCAGCATCAGTGGAAGCGATGATGAGAATGCCCTCCCCGCAGCAGCCAGGGTATCGTCAGAGGGGTCCTAACGGAAAGCCTGACCTCCCACCCTCCCCCAGCAGTAATGGTGGCAAACTCGGCCCACTGGGGACCCGTGCTTCCGTCCCAACCCAGCAGCATCAATGCAGCACCCTTCTTCCCCCTGCCAATTCAGTGTCAGAGGGGACTCTAACATAGAAGATTTAAATAAAATCCAACAGCACCGAAAATGTTTCATGGGTACAGAGTTTCAGTTTTGCAGAATAAAAAGGTTCTGGGGATCTGCTTCACGACAATGTGAATATACTTAACACTACTGAACTGCATACTCAAAAATGGTTAAAATGATCAATTCTACGTTATATCTACCACAATAAAAATGTTTTTTAATGTAACAATACTAATCAAAAGTAAAAGACTGCTTTTCCATTCCATACATTTAATTGCTTATTTCCTTAAGACGTGGAATAGTAGTTATATGTTATAAATAATTAAAATTATATTAACGTACATCCTATTTTACTGCTTTTGTAAAATACTGTATTTGAAACTTAATCCATGCCTGTGCTGGGGGTGAAAAAAAAAAAAAACAAATTCTTCTAAACCTCTCAGCCTCTCTAACCATGGATTACACAGCAAAATTATTCAAGTATTACTTTTTCTAATACAATGATAAGAACACTTAATGACTGAACAATTTAATACTGAAAAGTAGACACACAGATTTGGTGGAAAAAAAATACTCTCTCTGAGGCACAAGTTTCTTAGTAGAATCTAAATCAGAATCACTGAAGGAAGACAAGAAGTGGTTTACTCTCTATTTGGACTTCCATAGATCAAGTTTACTAAGTAAATCTGAGAGTTATTCATAATAGTTACTGAAATTAAGTTTCATTATAAAAAACAAAATTTAATGTGCTTCATTTAATGCAGAAGAACCACGGTAAACAGTATATTTAAGTGGTTCCATTCCACACTTCTGAGCAGTGTTACCTTCACCATGTATTGCAGAACTCTGAATTGAAAGGTACACCTCGGCTAGGCACGGTGGCTCACGCCTGTCATCCCAGAACTTTGGGAAGCCAAGGCGGGTGGATCACCTGAGGTCAGGCGTTTGAGACCAGCCTGGCCAATATGGCGAAACCCTGTCTCTACTAAAAAATACAAAAATTAGCGGGGCGTGGTGGCAGGCGCCTGTAGTCTCAGCTACTCAGGAGGCTGAGGTAGGAGAACTGCTTGAACCCGGGAAGCCGAGGTTGCAGTGAGCCAAGACTGTACCATTGCACTCCAGCCTGGGAGACAGAGCAAGACTCCATCTCAGAAGAAAACAAAAAGGAAAAAAAAGGAAGAAAGGTACACCTCTCCACCCCTGCTAGAAAAAAAGAATGACTGGCTGAAACAATGCTGCACACTACATTCCCCTCATGAGGACTCACAATAAGTTTAAAGAACGCTGCGTGCTACATGTTAAAGAATATGTTTAAAATTCATTCCCCTCATTAAGAATCACATTACACACTGGCATATTAAAAACTGGGAAAAAACTGTACAACTGAAAATATTTCTAAGCGTGACTCACTGCTTTCCAAATTTATATATAGCCAGGCCAACTTTATTTTTTACATGTTAACATGTCATCAAACACTAACATCCTCAAGCAACGCTTCTCAAGCCATAAATTCAAACAAATCGCCTAGAGATCTCGCTACAACGTAGATTCTGACTCAGCCGGTCTGCGTGGGGCCTAAGAGTCTGCATTTCCAACACTCTTCCAGGTGGTGTCAATGCTGCTGGTCCAGGGACCCCCCTTCCGCAAGCGGCTAGAGAAGACACTTGGGGAAGGCTACTACAGAGACCTGTTTCTCACTGGGCAGGTCTGTGATAGGAATTTGATACTTACAAACTCTACTGTATATATAACAAAGGCACAAAAGGACTAGAAGAGGGCTAAGTTAAAAGCACGATGGGGGCTCTATAATTTCGACTGGCAGAGTATTATAAGGAAAGGAATAAAAACACGTCAGAATAAGCAGAAAATATAAAGAGATCTCCTCCCCCTAAGAAAAGCAAAGAATATGGGAGAAAGAGATGGAGGCTGGAGTTGCTGAGGCATAAGAAATGCCAGCATATAGGAAGGACTGAGGCATTTTCTAGTTTAACATTACTGAAATGGGACAAGCAGGCAGAAGCCGTTTAAAGGATTTCTATTTTAATCACTAAAAGGCTCCTGTAACATGTTAGGATGAACCCTCTGTGGTAC
Organism: Cacajao melanocephalus; assembly: GCA_963573385.1. NCBI lineage: Eukaryota > Metazoa > Chordata > Mammalia > Primates > Pitheciidae > Cacajao > Cacajao melanocephalus. The sequence continues at coordinate 20,927 of CAUYLG010030873.1, forward strand.
AAATGATTGGCAAAGTTCAAAAAAGCCTCTTGATATGAAAAATAAATTCTATAAACATGACATTATTTGTGGAACCACTAACATTGCAGAAGAAAACAATTTTTAATGTAGAACAGGTGAAATCCGAGTCAAACCTTTTCTTGGACGAGTCTTTGAAGATGAACGCCACAGGACAGCATGGCCATAAACAAGGTCAACATGTACTGCTGAACTTTGCAGACGGCAGAGGCCAGCGAGCTTATTACTGAGTTCAGTCCCACCTTTTCAATCACGTTCTGGAAGGCCGTGGGAGAATGGCGAGTGATTCTACACAAGGCCTACGAAGACGAGAGAACAGAGCTGTCAGGAGCTCCAAGTGCATCCATCATTCCCCCGGAAGGTAACACAGGCCCCGTGTCAAGGAGAAGAAGGTGCTTATCCGGCTCTTTTATTACTTATGTTGGCACAAGAAAGTTGGAAATTTTCAACAAACTTAAAAATAAAACAATCACCTGGCTGCCAAGGAAACCTAAAGTTGTCTTAAAACACCAGAGACTATTGTAGCAATAACCATGAAATTGATAAATTAACCCATAAGCCTACATAGAAAACTTCCCTTTAATTAATAAAACACATTATCAAATACCTTCAGACAAAGAACTAAGTGCTGAAAAGCAGTCCTACCAGTGAATATCTAACATTTATTGTTTACAATGTGAGGAACACTATCTGTAAATATCGGAAGATTGTCTCATTTAATTCTCCTAACAAATATAAGATCCTCATTTTATAGATGATAAAATTAAAGCATTCAATTCTTAAGTAATTTGTCCAAAGGCAGATAGCTAGTAAGTAGCAGAGCAAGAAATTAAACCGGGGTAGTCAGACCCCAGAGCTGTTCCTAAACTGCTCACAGACTATTAGACGTGAAACTTAAAATCAGCTAATAGAATGTAGTAAGTGTTAGAATAGAAGTGGGCTCAATTAGCTGTGTTTGGAAAGGAAAAAAAAGTCAACAAAAGCTACATAAAGATGACACTGAGACAGTTTTTGAATGGTAGGGATGGGAAATATGTGGAAAAGTAAGTAAAAAAAAAATTCTAGATTGAGACAACAGATGTATTCACATGGAGACATAAAGATTAAGTTGTCTGACTCAATCAGAACATTTGTTAGGTGCAGAAAAAGAAGTATACAGTAGGAAAGAAGAAAACCTTACGATCTGTCTAGAAAAGTAGGCTGGAGCCAGAGCTGATCAACAAAGCTAGGAACTTAAAATGTTATGCCATAAGGAAAGGGAAGTCCTTGAAGTTTTTAAGGAAAAGGAAGAAATGATGATATTCTGTGTGTACATGAGAGACTCCAAAGAGAGACATAAGCTTAAGCTAGGAACAGTTTTATAAAAACACTCATTATAGTATCATATAAGCTCCTTCTCCCTGGTTTATATTTTAAACAATTTATAACCTTGATTAATAACAAAAATATCAAATATAAAACAAATTGTTAGAAGTAATGATGTCAAGTGGAGGGACAGGAAGAAGGGAGATATAAAAAAAGATTTTGAAAAATATTTCCATTTTCTTAAACATCTTAGAAAAAAATTAAAGACATTTTTCCCTCCAAGAATAAACTTCTTTTAAATGTTATAATAAAACAAGGAAAACAATACTTAATTTGCATAAAACTCATATCGTCCCTCAAAATGAAATTCTTTAAAGTAAATGTTTCTACTTAATGCTAAACCTCATTTCCAATCTTTTTTTTTTTTTTCCCCAGGACAGAGTCTCACTCTTGTCACCCAGGCTGAGGTGCAATGGTGCTCGGCTCACTGCAACCTCCACCTCCAGGGTTCAAACGATTCTCCCGCCTCAGCCTCCCAAGTAGCTGGGATTACAAGCCCCTGCCACCACGCCAGGCTAATTTTTGTATTTTTAGTAGAGACAGGGTTTCACCATGTTGGCCAGGCTGGTCTCAATCTCCTGACCTCAGGTGATCCACCCGTCTCGGCCTCCCAAACTGCGGGGATTACAGACGTGAGCTACCGCACCCGGCCACAATCTTTATGAAAATGCTAAGATGGCTTTATTATAGCCAGAAAGGAAAAGGTAAGTGTAACTCATGTCAAGGAAAATCTAGAAGGACTTTTTCCAGACGCTTCCTCTTGAGGGCAGGACTAAGAGGAGGGAGGTAGGAATGGGGTCATGAAGAACCTTCAGTGTTTCGCATTTACACCATGCAAACTTTTCAAATAAATGCGTATTAGTTTTATAGTAATATTTAAAGCTACACTCTAATGCCAATGACTATATTACTTTTTTATTTGTATTGAAATAAACGTTTATGGGAGTTTTTTAATTAATAATGTATACATTTACTGCTATTTCTGAAATAAACAAGTAAACATGTGCGCTGAAAAAAATGAGCATTTGTAGAGTACTAACTAGATACTTCTCCCTAAAAACAAAATGAGTCCCTTTCCTTGTGGAACTATCATAGGAAACACCTGTAACATTTTATAAACAACTATAAAAGTAATAATCACTGGCTCCATTTCAAACATTTACCAGGGATTTGTATTCATTTGGAGCTATCCACGTCAGAATGAAATTCCATCTAATAATTAAACTCCGCTTTGGGCATTTTTCAAGTAACTTTTCAGTGTGTGCTCTTTCTTTCAAAGGAGCTACGATGGATAAATTAGACATCATGGTTTAGGAAATATGAAACGAGAGTTCTTCGAATCTAAAATCCAAATTGCTGAGTTTTGGTACAAAAGTAATGATAGTAGTAATATCTGAAAAGGGTAATAATAAAAATGAATTCACTATTTCTCTGTGTCCACGTAACACAATAGAAAAATGAATTCACTTCTAAAAATCTGGTCCTGATTTTAAATTTTTGAGACGTATGTGGGCGTGTGTGTGTGTGTGTATATAAAAAGTATTTTTTTTGAGACAGAGTTTTGCTCTTGTTGCCCAGGCTGGAGTGCAATGGTACGATCTCGGCTCACCACAACCTCTGCTTCCTGGGTTCAAGCGATTCTCCTGCCTCAGCCTCCCGAGCAGCTGGGACTACAGGCACGCGCCACCAGGCCCAGCTAATTTTTGTATTTTTACTAGAGACAGGGTTTCACCATGCTGACCAGGATGGTCTCGATCTTTTGACCTTGTGATCTGCCCACCTAGGCCTCCCAAAGTGCTGGGATGACAGGTATGAGCCACTGCACCTGGCAAAAAGTATTCTTCAATTATAAATAAATTTAAATTGTTAGTTAAAAAATAAAAATCGTCAAAGTTTTGAAAACTCATTTGTAATGGATCTAAGAGAATCGCTGTTTATGAAATCAAAACAATATCGTTTATTTTCCTCATCCAAGTATTAAAAAAAAAAAGATCTGAAGTGATGTCCCTAAAGATCAGAATTTTTCAAGCAAATTAGGGTTCTCTCAGCAATGACTTCAACACAGCAAAACAGTAAGTCTCAGGCGAGTGCAGTGGCTCACATTTACAACCCTAGCACTTTGAGAGGCCAAGGTGGGCAGATCACGAGGTCAGGAGTTTGAGACCAGCCTGGCCAACATGGTGAAACCCTGTTTCTACTCAAAATACAAAAAATCAGCTGGGCGTGGTGCACGTGCCTGTCATCCCAGCTACTTGGGAGGCTGAGGCAGGAGAATCGCTTGAATCTAGGAGGCGGAGGTTGCAGTGAGCCCAGATGGCACCACTGTACTCCAGCGTGGGCAACAGTGAGACTCCATCTCAAACAAAAAAAAAAAAACAGTAAGTCTAAGTCTCATTGGCACTGTAACAATTCTTGGAGGAGCTGGCGCTACAGAACCGACTTTCCATTGACATAAAATCCCTACCCAGTTGTGACAGGGAAATTTCTCACTAAAAAGATTTTCCCAGACTGCTTCTGGGCAGCTGGAATGACTCTTGTTCAGAATGCTGTGGAAAAGCCTAACAGACTTTCCATTTTGAAAAGCTCATGCAGAAATATTATTTAATTCACTTCTGAATATCAAAGTCGGTTGAGAGCTTCTGAGCAACTGAGAAGATGCACAGAGCCTTAAGAGGACACTTGTATTTCCTGAATCAAAAAAAGAAATCAAATCAAATCTGATATTCAGTGATGTGGTTTTTGAACAGTGACTTATCAATTTGAGTCTGATCCTGTATTTTAAAACCGGAAAAAACTGTTCCAGTTCGAAATTTACTTTGAAAAGAACATTTAGTGTTCCCTCTAGAATTTGAATTTTCTTACAGTCTGTTCAATAAAAGCAGTTTCCAAGAAACAGATTCACTCAAAATTGAAGGCCGCATATCTGTTAGAAACATATGAACAGAATCGCCAAGGAAGAAAAGGTCTAAGAACCATTTCTTTTTGGTATTTCAAATGATTTTTTGATGTCATATGAAATTACCCTGGGAGGTTTTTCAAACTACACACACTCTTATCTGACCCCTGAGAGATCTTAAGACATATCAGAATAGGGGCAGGGGGTGGACAGAGAAGAGGGAGTAGTCAATGTTGCTTGAAAAGCTCCCCTCCAACCCCAGTGAGAACCACGATCCTGCACACTTCCTCACTATTCGACACCTTTTCATCTCAGCACTTCAGTAATTATGATTACTAGCTACCTCTCTCATAGGAGCCACTTTACTCAGTCTAACTCTACAGGTTTCCCTGGTTCTCACTAAGGTCTCTATAGAGATTTTTCCCTATAATCCCAATAGGTCTGAGAATCGCTTTTATCTATTCAGCACATTCCCCAAGTCAGGGTCTCTCCCTCCAGCTACCAATCCCTACCAACGCTGCCACTCCGTGTGAAAAGGACAAGTTGTTATCTTTTACTCTCGGCCACACCGGCATATTTTAAGAGCTCCAAGGGCCAGGGCAGTGGTTCGTAAGCACCGGCAGGTTGGACGCGTGTTCAGGTCGAGGCAACTGGCCTCTCCCCTGGGGGACTCTCGGTCACTAAGGCTGGGTTTGGGCCCAAAAATCTACATTTCTATCAAGTTCCCAGGTAACGTGAATGTTGCTGGCGTGGAGAACACGCTGGTGTGGAAGAATCTATGGAGCCAAGAGATCATTAGGAGAAACAGGCCAGCAAATCACTGGCAGAAAATAAAAATGGTTACAAATGAACAGCGTGTGTAGGTTGCGACCCTCCACCTGCTCATTTGTCCACCTGCTCATTCGTCCACCTGCTCATTCATCCACCTGATTAGCAGGTAGCTACTGAGCACTATCATGAGCTTAGAAAAGGAACAACAGGACTTTTGTCTTCCTGGAACTTACATTAATGAAAACAACTGTGATAAGTAAGTTAAATAAATAAAGCTGCATTCACTAGAGGGGAGAGAGCCAAGTCAGAGGGGTCCTCATTGAGGAGGTGACACACTGAGACCTGAAATAAGGAACTGGCCATGTAAAAAGCCAGCAGAGAACATCCAGGCATGGGAAACAGCAAGGAGAAAGGTCCTGAGGCAGAAAAATGCTTACGGATCCTGGGGAATGTCTGAAGGTAAGTCTGGAGACACCGTGATGGAGGGAATGAGTGTTACGAGACAGAACAGAAGAGGCAGGCAATGGCCAAACCACGAAAGACACCGAAGGTCACATTAAAAACTCCAACCTGTATCACCAAACGTATCCATCAACCTCCAGGACACGCTCCTCGGAGGTAAACAGCAAAAAAGACCCGAAGAAGGAGGTTCAGCTCTGGAAGCCACCCCAGAGAGGAGGCAACTGTCATTCCCCGCCAGGAATGTGTGTGAATTACCTTCAGAGCACATGTTCTCCGCCTCACGCAAATCTGTGAACCCTGCAGGTGCACTTTTTTTCTGAAGACTGTGATGTTAGAGAAACTGTACAATGATCTCATGCTGTTCTCCCACCTGCCTTTTATTATTAGCAGGAATTCTGTGGCCTGTTCCTCTTTGTCTCCCAGTAAAGACAGGAGTTTAATCTTATTAACCTCGGCCCTCTGCTCACATTTGGGCAGGATGCTTTTCTTTGCAAGAAAAATCTTAACTTGCAATCAACAGACCTGGTTTCAAACAGAGAGATAAACAAAACACAGTCCTAGATTTCAAGGAGTTTAAAATGTATGAAACATTATAATAAAATATACTAACATAACTAATTTACTAAGCAAAATGTGCTGCTTTAAACATTAATATTACCTTAAAACAGTCAATTCTCAACTTCTACCTAGCATTATTAATAAAGTATTAACCTTTCCAAAAAAATTGAAAGCTTTGAAAACTTTAAGCAGATAGGAAGAGGAGATATGATTCCATAAAGTTCGTTCTGTGTAGAGAATCAAGTTGGTGGAGCCTAAAAGTGGCCTTTGGAAGACCATTTAGAAAGCTACTCCAGGCTGGGCGTGCTGGCTCACGGCTGTAATCCCAGCACTTTGGGAGGCGAGGTGAGCAGATCACAAGGTCAGGAGATCGATACCAGCCTGGCCAACATGGTGAAACCCCATCTCTACTAAAATTACAAAAATGGTGAAACCACGTCTCTACTAAAATTACAAAAATTAGCTCGGTTTGGTGGTGTGTCCCTGTAGTCCCAGCTACTTGGGAGGCTGAGGCAGGAGAATCACTTGAACCCAGGAAGCAGAAGTTACAGAGATCACGCCACTGCACTCCAGCCTAAGTGACAAAGCAAGACTGTCTCAAAAAAAAAAAAAAGATTAAGAAAACTCATTTTACATTTTTAAAGGGTTACTGAAAGCAAAACCAAAAGAATATGCATGAGAGACTGTATGTGACCTGCAAGCCCAAAATATTTATTATCTGGTCCTTTACAGAAAATATTTGCCAACCTCTGATGTGAAAAGAATGGCGCACATGGATAATCACCACATGGCAACCACCACAGAGGTATCTGATACAGTTAAGAGTCAACAATGGATGCCATGGAGATTTAATGAGGAAACACAGACAGACCTCGGCTGAGCTCCACCCTACAAAACAAAAGCCCTGCACTCTAAAAACTGTAAATGGCTTGAAAACACAAGGACTGAAAAACCGTATCAGACTGGAGGAGACTAAAGAGCTAGGACAACAAAGTACAGGCTAGGCGCAGTGGCTCACACCCGTCATCTCAGCACTTGGGAGGCCGAGGTGGGTGGATCACCTGAGGTCAGGAGTTCGAGACCAGCCTGGCCAACATGGCAAAACCCCGTCTCTACTAATAATTCAAAAATTAGCCGGGGGTGGTGGCAGGTGTCTGTAATCCCAGCTACTCAGGAGGCTGAGGCACAAGAATCGCTTGAACCCGGGAGGCGGAGGTTGCAGTGAGCCAATATTGCATCATTGCACTCCAGTCTGGGTGATAAGAACAAAATGCTGTTGAAAAGAAAACAGAAAAGAAAAAAAAAAGACAAGACAGGCCAGGCCAGACAATCCATCCTCGTGAACAGGGACAGGATCTTGGCACAGAAGAGAAAACGGAGACACTGTTTGGACAACTGGCAAAATTTCAGCGAGAAAGTCAGGATTCAGATAAATGCTAAGAGCAAGTGAAAGAGTCAAACTTGACGCATCAGATGGGAAAAGGACTAGAAGATATGAGACTTTGGTGGGAACAACTGAAAAAAACTTTGCCAAGAAAAGAAACCGTAAGAAGCCATGCTAAGTATAAAGATGAAAATCTTTATAATGTGATCTTTATAACGTAAACCCAATTAAAACAAGAGAGGTTTTTCTAAAGGACCAGGATTAAAATGAATGCCTTAAAATATTATTCAATGGTGCCTCAACGAAGTTCACTGGTACACTTTGTAACTCTTTCTGATTGTTTACCTGTAATTATTAGGACCATGATAGCTGTGGATTTTTGTAATTTTGAAAACGTGACTCCTGAAACAGATGTGTGTATAATCAATGCTATATATCCTTTCTTAATGATATTCAGGAGCAGGATTTTTATCCATTGATCTTAAGATTATACAGGTAACATGATAACCGAAGAAATTCCATAAATACCCACAGGATTTAGCAACATGGAAGTTATTAGTAATCTTAGCAAGATTAGCTTCAGTGGCATTTTTTGGACAGCGCCAGACTGGGCTAAAACGGAAACGCAGGCCAGAAAGGAGCAGCACGTGGCAACGACTCTTTAAAGAGGTACGACTAGGAATGGGGGGATATGCAGCAGAGACTTTTTCAATTTGAGTGTGAGTGTGTGTGCATGTGAGAGTGAGTGTGTCAGTGTGTGTGTGAGTGTGCGTGTGTGTGTCTGTGTGAGTGTGTGTGCAAGTCTGTGTGTGAGTGTGTGAGTGTGTGTGTGTGTTTTAATGAGATAAATTAAAGAACACCTAAATGCTGACTAGAAGAACCTAGTAGAGAAGGAAAGATCTGAGATTTAGGGAAGGGCAAAAAGAATCATTTAAGTGAGGTTCCCAAGAAGGGGCCAGAAAGAAGACGTGGAGGAGCATGAAGAGGCTCGTCTCCAGCAGGAGGAGGGACAGCTTGTCGACGGTGCCAAGAAGGAAGGAACTGAGGGACACAGGTGTGTGCGGGAACAGGTCCTACGTACATGGCACAAGGCACAGCATCGTTCCCCTCGGAGGGCTTCACTTTTCTCTGCGCAGCACGGGGAAAGTCGTAAGTAAGGATGCGTGATGAAAACGAGAGGTTGGGGACATAAGGAAAGAAGACAGAGTAAGGAACTGCCACAGAGAGAAGCGCAGGAGCCAGCTGACCAGGGAAATACAAGGATGCCACCTAACGTTGAAGAGCCCGGATGAGATTGCTAACTCAAAGGGGTATTCAAATAAATCACAAGAAAGGGTTGTATTTATTCAGTAGACTATTAAATTGACACAAGCGTGTTAACACATCTTCATACATAATTATCCTTTATACCAAGTTATTATAACCATGTGAGCAAAGTAGCAGGCAACCAATCAAAACACAGAAATGGCAAAATCACAGATGCCTGAGCATTAAAATGAATTCATCTGAACCACATGATAAACTCATTTGACACAAAATCTGAATGAGGATGCTAACAGGGAAAAGTCAGGCAACATTAAAAATAGAGTAAACCAAACCCTGTACCCTATATACTGCCACAGTTTTCTACTATCGCCTCTAAATAGTTTTTGAGGCTGGACACGGTGGCTCATGCCTGTAATCCCAGCACTTTGGAAGACAGGCAGATCACCTGAGGCCAGGAGTTGAAGACCAGCTTGGGCAACATGACAAGACCCTAACTCTACAAAAATACAAAAAAAAAAAAAAAAATCCAAGCATGGTGGTGTATGCCTATAGTACCAGCTACTTGGGAGGCTGAGGCAACAGAATCGCTTGAACACAGGAGGCGAAGGTTGCAGTGAGCCAAAATCGCGCCACTGCACTCCAGCCTGGACAACAGAGGGATACTCTGTCTCAAAACAAATAAATTAATTATTAATTCGTTTTTAAAACCATAATACCATAGTCTTTTTTTGTTTTTTGAGACAGAGTCTAGCTCCGTTGCCAGGCGCCAGGCTGGAGTGCAGTGGCACAATCTCAGCTCACTGTAACCTCCGCCTCCTGGGTTCAAGCATTTCTCCTGTCTCAGCCTCCCGAGTAGCTGGGACTACAGGCACGCACCACCACGCCCAGCTAATTTGTGTATTTTTAGTAGTCTCTTAACAAGGTTTTACTGAAATTCTCTCACAGTCCCAAGGTTTTCCATTCCCAAGTTTTCAAAATCCTGTTTTAAAAGAAAATCAAGTTATTTCTCTCAATATTACTCTGAGATTTCAATTTCCTACCTATTCAATTAAGTCTATGCTTATTCTGATGTTTTCTTCAAACTTGGTGTTTAAATATACCCAGATATATCCCCAAAAGATGCTCCGTCTTACCGATATTGCTGTTATCCTAAGGGAATCAGCAGTGGAGTGTCTGAACAGGTACCATAAGACGGGTCCGACTTCTCCTGTAATAAAGCCCTGGGCCTGAGCAGAAAAGGTGGTACAGACATTTTCAATAATTTTTGCTGCCATGTGATTCACAACGCGTTCTTCCTAGAGAGAAAGGATACAGATCAAGGAGATTAAAATAATATTAATTAGTGTGAGAAACAAACACATGTTATTTCTTTATAACCACTGCAAATAATGTTATGATACCAAGACTGTATCATCTGCCTCCGGATGTGTAAGGCATCTTGGGAGAAATGATAACTCATTCAGATCACTACGAAACTATTACATATAATCATTTGGTAATTCACTAGCAAGCTAGCATAACATAATTCTCCATACATTTTAATAAAACAAAGATACTGAAACGATCTGGAAAATAAACAATATAACTATAACATAAAAATTGGAAGATAATTTTAAAATCATACAGAGCAGGCAGAATAATCCTCAGAAGCCATCCAGTCCCAGGAATAACCTGCGCACCAATCAGCCAGAGTGGAAAAATTGCCTAAATAAGGGACACCAAGGAGAATCCTAAGAAAGGTATTGCTTCAGTGGTGTGACCAGATTAATCCAAGACTAAAAGCCATTCTAGATGGTCCTAACGGTGCTCAAAAGTTAGCCTCAAAAAGATTCAACTGTTTTCAGGTAATAAAAATGGGCCCAAGAAAAAGCCCAGAAGTACTTACAGAAATTTTAAAACTTTCGGCACCCAATCACATAAAATTCACAGTGACAAACATCTAATTAAACATTGCCAAGCATGCAAAGACGCTGAAAATTATGATTCATAATTCAACCACTAGAAATGACTCATAGACTTAGGAGGAAGATATTAAATGGCTATAGTAAATATAGTCCACATACTCAAGAAGGAAGAAGAAAGCAAAAACATGATAAGGAGAGAAAAAAAGATACAAAATTCCCCCAAATCAAAAATCTAGAGATAAACAATGCAGTGTCTTATATTAAAAATACACTGAATGGGACTAACAGACTAGACACTACAGATTAAATGATTAGTAAACATGAAAACATAGCAATTAACAATAAACATCTATTCAAAATAAACACAGAAGAAATAAGACTTGGAAAAAAAAGAACAGAGCATCAGTGAACTGTGGGACACCTTCAAAAGACCTAATAAATGTGTTTGGAAAAATGCTTGAAATTTTGTCTGAGAATTTTTCAAATTCATGAAAACTGGTCATTCCAGGTCTAAGAAGCTCAATAAGCCCTCTGCAGAAGAAACAAAGAAAAATCACACCAAGGTACATCATAATCAGACTGGTAAGAAAAAAAACCACACACACAGAGTAATAAAGAGAAAACCTTATGGACAGGAGCAATGTCTCATGCCTGTCATCCCAGTGCTTTGGGAAGCCAAGATGAGAGAATTGCTTGAGGCCAGGAGTTCAAGACCAGCATGGGTAACACAGCAAGACTCTTTCTCTACAAACAATTTTAAAAATTTGCCAACCATGGTAGTGCATGCCTGTAGTCCCAGCTACCTGGGAGGCTGAGGCAGGAGGATCACTTGAGCATGGGAGTTGGAGGCTGCAATGAACTGTGATTACACCACTGCACTCCAGCCTGGGCAACAAAGCAAGACCCTGTGTCAAAAATAAAAATAGGCCGAGCACGGTGGCTCACACCTGTAATCCCAGCACTTTGGGAGGCCGAGGTCAGGAGATTAAGACTATCCTGGCTAACAGGGCAAAACCCCGTCTCTAAATAAATTAATTAATAAATTAATTAAATTAAATTAAAAGAAAACTTTATAAGCAGCTAGAGTAAAAAGGCATATTCCATACAGAGGAACAAGTATGACAGGGAATTCTCACAGAAACAATACAAATCAAAAAACAACAGAGTAATATCTTTTAAGTATCAAAAGAAAAAACAGGTAACTGTCAACCTACAAATTTACACAAAAATAACACCTTCCAAAACAAAGGTAAAATGAATACTCTTCTGACATACAAAAGTTGAGAAAATTCATCACCAGCAGAACTGCACTACAAAATATTAAAGGAAATTATTCAGGCAGAAAAAAAAATGATAATGAGAAGAAAATTAAACATATACAAAAGAACAAAGAATAAAAAAGCAAATGTTTATAAATATATAGGTTGTTTTCCTTAATTTTTGAACTTATTTCAAACATAAGGTGCTGCTGTTCTTATATACTGCTATATACTGTTATAACAGTATGTGATAAATTCCAGTTATATACTGTTAAAAAAAAAGATTTATAATAATAAGCCCATAGAGGTGATAAAAAGGCAGGAAGGTCACAGAAGAGTTGGATAACACTATCAACTGACTTTGACAATTATCCAATGCTCCACCCAACAAAGGTAGAAGACACATTGTTTTCAAGATCACAAGAAACGTTACCAAGTTAGACCATGTTCAGGGCCATAAAAGCATCTTAGCAACTGCATACTCACAGATTAATTTGAGATGAGTCACAAACCTAAATGTAAAAGTTAGAACCATAAAGCTTCTAGAAGAGGTCATAAAAAATATATTGCAGTAGGCAAAGCTTTCTTAACCAGGACAAAAAGGTACTAAATGTAAGAGAAAAAGTATTAAATTAAGCTTCATTGGAATTTTAAATTTCTGTTCATAATGACACCATTAACCCTCACAGTGTCTCAGACCATGAAAAAATATTTACATCCAGGCACACTGGCTCATGCCTGCAATCCCAGCACCTTGGGAGGCCATGACGGGTGGGGATCATTTAAGCTCATGAGTTCAAGACCAGCCTGGGAATCACGGAGAAACCTCTTGCCTCCACCAAGCATGGTGGCACACAACTATAGTTTCAGCTACTTGGGAGGCTGAGGTAGGAGGATGGCTTGAGCCCAGGAGGCAGAGGTTGCAGTGAGCCAACATTGCACCACTGCACTCCAAGCCTGGGAGATACAGCCAGATCTTGTCTCAAAAAAAAAATTTACAACACACATACATTAAATATCTGAGCATTTTATATAAATAATGCCTTAATTAAAATAGTAAAAAATACACTAAAGATTATATAATTCTATATTTATTTAACAAGAAAAAATATATATGTAAATATTAATATATACATAAAGGAAGGGCAAAGAAAGGTATGTAACACCCTGTGAATGATGATTATAATAGGTACAGATTGTGGGGAGAAGGAGCCCATTAATTCAACTTTAGATATTTTTATATTGTTTGGATTATTACAATATGCATGTATTTTTTTCAATCCACATTTACGTATTTTTCATATAAAAACATCTTAAAATGAGCAGAAGATACAGAGTAATATCTCAGTTCAAGCCATCGCTTTTGCATTTTGCTAGCTATATAACCTTGAGGATTTTTCTCTCTTTGCCTGAGCTTCATCTATAAAATGAAGATAACAAAACACAAGCAGTTTGAGAGCTTGAGAATTAAATGAGATAGCATACATGAAGACTCAATCTAGAGCATGAAAAGTAGTAAATTCTCAATAAATCTTAGTATCTTTTCCCATTATTATTAATACCCCATAGTACAAACTACAAGGTTTCTAGGAAAAAAACTTCAAACATCCTTCAACTTCTCAAACTTCAGCACGTTTTTCATTTCTCAGAATGAGTATCTGAGAGAACTCTTCCTTCCCAATCCTGTTGCCTTCAATGCAGCCAGAAAAAATTCACTTAACACTTCTAGCCTCTCTCTGTTCCTTTATTCAGTCTACTTGGGGAAATAAAATGTGACATCTATTTGACAAATTTGAAAAGGAAAACCTGGATATTCCTAAGTGCTCAGCTCGGGCAGGCCCACCCACACAGGGTTGTCGTCACGTATCTCCTAGTTGTAAGGTCAGCCTTAACTGAACAGGTACCCCACGTGGAGACTGCTGCTGTGTCTGGGGAAGGCTAAGCTTCCTGAATGTGGCGGGGGTTCGACATGCGGAAGCCTATTTGCCCACAGAGATAAGCTACATCTTCTATCCTAGTTCTCACTACAGACAAATACTGATATTTTGCCCCCATATGCCTTGCTCTTTGCCTTATTTCTCATGAAGTTCTAAAACCTTTTTCCTGAAGGTAGGTGGAAATGAGCTATTTATAAAAGCCCCCTCAAACACATGTGCTTTACAACACAACTGTCAGTCAATTCCTAGGACTCATTCCTAATACTAGAAAACCACAACGATTTTGGCAGCTGGGTTGGAAAGGCACCACGTGTCATTCCAGTGCTGTAAACTCGGTGAGGTTGTCAGGCCAATTCAACCTGCTCCCACCTGAAGTACATGGCCCTACTCCATCGGCAATCCCCTGTGGGATTCTGTACAAGCAATGAAACTAGTGCTATTTTATACGTAGCTCACTCTTTGGGAAGGGTAACTGCGCTACTGCCCATTGCTTAAATCAAAGACCTATTTCTTCATATCATTAAAATGAAAGCTAAGATTATTTTTAAAATAGCTAGGCTTATTAATGAAGAGTTCTACTGTTTTAATGTTGTTAAACAGATTTAATATATCGTAGGCAGTCTTAACAAAGAAGTTTTCTGCCAATATACTTTTGGTCTATTTAGGCAGGCCCTGAGCCTCGCCTCTCATTTTTCTCATTTACCTTGGTGGGCAAATGCTGTCAGGGCAAACACCAGCTTAAGTGTTCTGGGCACCTCTCAGAGTTGTTGACTACACAGTCGCTGGCTTAAGAATTTCATGCTACTTTATAGATGCCTTTCAAGGTGTTTTTTTTAAAAAAATTATTTTATATCCAGTATTTTCAGTTGTTTTCAGAGGGATAGGGCTGTCCAGGTATCTTCCCCACTATACGGCAAGAAACGAAAATCCTACGTTCTTGGTTCAATGAAATACTAAAACAATAAAATGTTTAAAACAAACAAACAAACAAACAAAAACTCCAGGTACCTTGAAGCCTTTAGAGGAAAGATCAATCCACAAATGTGAAAATAACTAAGGTCAGTATTTCAGATGTTAATTTTGGTGCTGTTTATTGGAAAAGTAGGCCTGTAGACTAAAACTGTATTTGTGTGTGATGCTATGTTTAGTTCTAATTTTGTTTGTAAACATAAATACAGATAATCAGTTTCCCCACATCGCTGAGTCACAGTCTGTCTTCTCTCCCCACTCTGCTGGGCCACCTCCGCCTCACCAGCTGGCGTGGCTCTTTCTGGGCTCTGCTTGGTTCTGTTGGCCTACTGATCCCCATGCCACACTAACTAAATTAATAGTCTTTACTTTTAATATATATTTTGAATATATGCAATGTTTTGCCCTACCAATATAATCTTTTTTCAAGAATTTATTTTTGCCTTTTTTCATTCACGTGTAATTTCTAAAATCCACTTTAGTTTACCCATTGAGATGTTGACTGAGAATTTATAAATTTGAGAAAGATAATTGATGCTAGTAGAAAATAGAAAACATACCCAATGAAAAGATTAACAGTAAGAGACAGACACATTTAAACTTAAAAACACTGGAATAAGATGGCAGCTGATTGAAGATCCTTTGAATTCTTGATCACATTCAGCTAATGTGTTTATTACTTAAATTAGCTCCCCACTACACGTCCAATTCTTTCTAGTTAACATTTATGAAACTATGTTTACATATTATATACTGAGTGTAGGAAAGACATTGCCCTGTCTTCATTTATTGGGAAACAGAAATGGCTTTTTATCCCTAGTTCTGTACTCCGCCTTTTTATTGTTTTGTAACTTCATTTGCTTTCTTTCTTTCTTCTGTCATTATTAAATCATTTAAGGCTATGAACTTTCCATTCAATCTAGTGTTACCAATAGCCCATTAGTTTTGACATGCAGTATTCCCATTATTATTACTATATAGACAGTCCCAAGTCTAGTTTTAAATTTTTCCTTCATCTAGGGCTGTTCATGAGATGGTTTAAAACCTTCCAGGTGGGTGGGATTTTGCTGCCTTTACTCCCCTTTGCTGAAATAAAGCTGCATTACCTAATAGTCAAGAATACGGTCTGTCCTATTTCTCTGTCTCTTCCTTTAATGCTGTGGCAATAGCCAGGAGTGGCGGCCCACGCCCATAATCCCAGCACTTTGGGAGGCCAAAGCAAGAGGATCACTTGAGCTCAGAAGTTCAAGACCAGCCTGGGCAACTTAATGAAACTCTGTCTCTATTTAAAAAAGAAATTAAGACAAAAATAAAATAAAGTTGTGGTTATATGTAAGATAGGTGTAACATAAAATTGACCATTTTGACTTAATGGTGTAGAGTTCAGTAGCATCAGTCCATTCACACTGTTGGGGTAGTTCTCGTTTTTACATCTACCGAAATGCTAATTGGCTTATTTCCTTTTATTCCCCCCACACCCACATTCAAAAGTTGGTAAGGTACCTTGCCATGGGCCATTTATTTATTTTTTTATTTTTTAGAGACAGGGTCTTGCTCTGTTGCCCAGGCTGGAATGCAGTCGCATACTCACAGCTCACTAGAGCCTTGAACTCCTGGGCTCAACCAATCCTTCTGCCTCAACCTCCAGAGCAGCTGGGACTACAGGCGTGCGCCACTACACTGGGCTAATTTCTAAAATTTTTCTGTAGAGACGGAGTCTTCCTACGTTGCCCAGGCTGGTCTTGAACTCTTGGCCTCAAGTGATCCTTCTACCTAGCCCACCTCAAAGTGCTGGGATTACACATATAAGCCACCACACCTGGCCTTTATGTATTTTTACATTTTATTTTTAGAGATGGTGTCTCACCCTGTTGCCCAGGCTGGAATGCAGTCGCATACTCACAGCTCACTAGAGCCTTGAACTCCTGGGCTCCAGTGAGCCACCAAGTAGCTAAGACTATAGGTGCACACCCAGCTAGTATTTTTCACTGTTTAGAGACAGGGTTTCATTCCAGGATCACTTGAGCCCAGTGATCCTCCCACCTCAGCTTCTAGAGTCGCTGGATTACAGGTGTACGCCATGGTGCCTGGCCACACATGGGCTATTGGTCCTGTCTCTTTTCCTTTTCCTTTTAATCTTCGTATTGGAAGGAAAACAGTATAGAAACTTTATTTCTTCATTTTATTGATATGTAGATCTCTGCTTAGAAGGCAATTTTAGTTTTAAATTTAAATGTCTTGTTCATTATTCACAGAAAGCTAGATTTGCCATGCGATATTTATCAATGTGGCAGGAATGAAGGGTCTCCCAGTCAAATAAGCTGGAACACATTGGGTTAAACAGACAGTTTTGTTTCCAGCAAATTTTAGAGCTCTGAATTATGATTCTACTCAAGAGGATACTGAATGTGGCATTTCCAAGGTCACCTCATCCTGTGTCATGCTGTGGCTACACTTTGGGAGACGAAGCTACGATCTTATACTGAGACTGTAATGAATGGATTAAAGTAATTTTCAGTAGCTTTCTCTTTTTAGAGTTACCTGAGAAATTATGACACCCTTTTCCAAACAGGCCAAACTGCTTTGTGAGCATGATTTCCGTAATTTTAACAACGGTGAGGCCAGGCATGGTGGCACACACCTGTAGTTCCTTCCAGCACTTTGGGAAGCCGAGGCAAGAGGATGATTTAAGCCAGAAGTTTAATACCAGCCTGGGCAACACGGCAAAATCCCATCTCTACAAAAACTACAAATTAGCCAGGTGTGGTGGCGCACACCAGTAGTCTCAGCTACTCAGAGGCTGAGGTGGGAAAACTGTTTGAACCCAGGAGGTTGAGGCTGCAGTGAATGGTGATCATGAACTGTACTCCAGCCCGATGACAGAGCAAGACCCTGTCTCAAAAACAAACAAAACAAAACACAAACCAAGGGTGAGAGAAATGTTAGATCTTTTTGTCCCTGTTACAGATGTAAACACTCAGATAGAAAGAGGGGAAGTATTTAGAGTGAAAACTTTTGGTGGAACACACACAAAAATAGGAAGATCAGGTATAACTGTTCAAAAAAAAAAGAGTATGGCAGTAAAGAAGAAAAGGTATCTATGAAAATACAGAATAACAACTTCAGAGCTGGTGCTGGGATTTCAGAGACCTTGAGCTGGGAGTCAGAAGATGGGAACTGCAGTCTCGGACATGCCACTCCTTAGAGGTTTAATATTGACTAAACCCCGGGGGCTCTTGTTGGTGGTGTTTGCTATTTTAAAAAAAAAAACAGAAACATGTGCCAGTGACCTTCCATGTGCTTCTGACTTGAGCCCCACCTGAGTCTGCAGACTTAACCTTCCACTGCTTTGCTCTTCAAGTTTGTGCCCATTAGCAGAGAGAAACCTTCTCCTTGGGATCACTGCTGTGTTGATCTCAGAAATATTTGGCATTGAATTTAAATAACATATCTTTCATAAGTGTGTGCAACAAGGAGGCTGAGAAAGTTGCTTTCTAAGGTATTCACTTTTGGGGGAAAGGTAGCAGCCCACTCTACAATGCTCATAGAAGCTGGAAATAGCCCTGAGAGAAGCCCCACGTGTTTAGACAAGATTAATTTATACATTTGCATCTAATCAACATTTTTAGCTTACATCATAGTCTGTATAATTATGGGTACTGAACTGATACCTGGCATATGCTGTATTTAAAAATGCAAGGTTCAATGAGAACACATGGACACAGGGAGGGGAACAACACATACTGGGCCTGTCAGGGCTGGTAGGGGAGGAGCATCAGGAAAAACAGCTAATGCATGCTGGGCTTCATACTTAGGTGATGGGTTGACAGTTGCACCAAACCACCATGGCACACATTTACCTATGTAACAATCCTGCACATGTACCCGAGAACTTAAAACAAAATTTTAAAAATAACAAAAAATAAAAATATGAAATTCAGAACATAAACTGTTGCTTTATTATTTATATTTTCTTAATAATTCAGAAATCGTTTTCTGAAGTGTAGTTTATTAGATAATTTTGACGTAACAATTTTTTAAGAGGAAGTTTAATTTTTACTTTTTAACCAGGCTCTTTGTTCTTCTTTCTGAGAAAGCCAGTGACAATTTATATATTTAATTAGAAGAGACTGGGCTTGAATTTTTAAAAAGCACTAGAAATGTTAGCCATTATATATGTTATCTTTGAAATGTTTTAGACACTAATTACCTAAACAAGGAGCAAATAAATCAAATCTCTTGGATTTTAATAAAAGCTAAAATGTACAGTTGTATTTTCTGGTTTTTTAAATGGTTACAGTCTAAATCGGTTCTTCCTAACGGAGCAATGTCTGCGCCATCAGCATCAGGCTCTTTGTGGTACTCACCGTTCCCGTTGCCTTTTATCAGCGAAGGTGAGAAATGTGTGTAGAACAGAAATGATGCCACTCTCTTTCTTTTGAATATGACTATGAATCTAATAATTCAAAGATTCCTAACTCTCTGAAAGCCTTATTAACAGGATGCAAAATGGCTTGCCAGGTATAGCGTTGCCCAGTGTGCCTTGGAGTGAACTGTTGGGAGTGGTATGAGGGAAGTGACTCTCAGCTGGCACTGAGTGGAGCAGCCGCTTCCAGAGCGGTGATGGGTAAGGCGCGCACGCAGTGTGGCATTTCCACTGAAAAGCGAGGTCTGTGCTTCCTCTCCTCCTGTGGCAGGTCTGCTCGCCAGGGAGGATCCAAAGTGTGGCTTTGCTGGGTTTGGCATGTGAGAACTGACGAAACATCTGTATGTAGCATCTTTCAAGGATTTATATGGGTTGTATTTCCGTGTAAATTTTCATATCCCTTTGACTGCTTTCCCCAGTACAAGCTTCATAAGCTTAACAAAATCTGTAACTCCTCTGTCACTTTCTCATTTAGTATCTGCCCTTCTGGCTTTTTACTTTATCTTTTTATTATTTTTTTTGATTAATGACATTACGATTAGAGAGAAAGATATAGACATGGTTCTGCTCCTTAGGAATTTGTTGAGATTTTCCCTATGGCTCAGTACGTATATACTGGGGCGGGGGTGCGGTGAATCGTCACTTTGGAGAAATGTGTTTTCTGTACATTAGGTCAAACGTGTTAATTTTCTAGACAGATGGAGATCTTTTATGTCTATGCTGATTGTTTTCTGTCTGTTTTATCAGATACTGAAATATGTGTTTAAATTGCCCTATTAGGTAGGGTTGCAATTTTGGCATATTTTGCTTTCATGTATTTTGACTGACAGTTATTAGATATACTAAAATATTAGATTGCCTTTTCCCTTGGTTTATAATTTTCATCATTATTTGTGACCTTGAAAGATCTCCCATATTGCTTTTTACCCAAAGCCTATTTTATCTGATAATAATATAGTTAACCACCCCTCTCTGGGTTAGGTACATATGACATGTGTATTTTTTTTCATTCTCTTTCAGTCTTTCTATAACTGTATGTTTTACATGTCTTTTCATACTGTCTATTTTCAAATTCTGTTTGTTTTCTTGAAACAGAGTCTTGCTCTGTTGCCCAGGTTGGAGTGCAGTGGCGTGATCTCAGCTCACTGCAACCTCTGCCTCCCAGGTTCAAGTGATTCTCCTGCCTCAGCCTCCCGAGTAGCTGGGATTAAGCATGCACCACCACACCTGGCTAATTTTTGTACTTTTAGCAGAGATGGGGTTTCACCATGTTGGTCAGACTGGTCTCAAACTCCTGACCTCATGATCAGCCTGCCTCGGCCTCTCAAAGTGCTGGAATTACAGCCATGAGCCACTGCACTGAGCCTAATTCCGTTTTATGGTCATTTTCTCTTAACTATTTAGTCCATTTACATTTATTGTGATTGTTGGCTTAGTTTCATTTATAACTTTCGTCTTATTTTGTGCTATCTGTTCCATCTCTTTTTATTTCTTCATGTCTTCTTTTTTGTTTCTCTTTCTCCTAATTCCTTTTATATTCATGGTTATTCTAATGCTCTTGAAATACATATTTTATGTGAATACATTTGTGAGTTGACAATACTTTATCAGCAATTAAATATACTATGTCACTTTTTTTTTTAACTACAGTTGTTGCTGCTAAGAAATTAGCTGTCAGAGCAACTGTGGCCTCTTGAAAGAAATTTTCGGTAAATCAAGTGAGGACCTGCTATGCTTTTAGCTTCTTGTGGTCCTTCCCTCCTGCAACCTGCACTCCCAGCTACTAATACATTCTCAATGCTCTACTCAGACCAGTGGAGTACCAGGGAGATGGGGAAGTTATTGTTCATATCTTTTATACTGAGTTGTAGGCACTGGGGGCTCTGACCTTACATTGGGTCTAGATAGGAGATTCTTCACTTGACTATATTTATTTTTAAAAAGCAAACTAGACCTACACATAGCACCACACACAAAAGATAATCACAAACAGATAACAGCTCTAAATAGGAAAAGAAAAAATAAGACTTTCGAAACAAAATGTAATAGACTCTCTTAAAGATGCTGGAGGAGGGAAGCATTTCGTGAGATACAAAAAGCACAAACAGAACGGAACAGACAAACTGAGCCACACAGAGCACGGTGGCACGCCTGACCATAACCCCAGCTACTTGGGAGGCGGAGGCAGAAAGATTACTTGAGCCCAAGAGTTCAAGACCAGCCTGGGCAACATGGCAAGACTTTAAAACTGTATGTGTATACACACACACACACACACACACACACAGAGTCTTATATATACGTATTATATATAATGTGGCTACATTAAAATTAAGAACTTCTGCCTATCAATAGACACTACAAAGACAGTGAATATATGCACATGCACATGGATACACATATGCTCACACACACACATACTACAGCAAAGCAAACAGGACAAAACGTTTACTCATTAATCTGGGTGATGGAAACAAAGGTGATTACTATGGCTTCCTTTCCTTTTCCAATGTTTGAAACATTTTATAGTAACAGGCGGTAGAGGGTACAGAGTTCCTACAAAGCAATAGGGAGAAAACAAGCTTAAGACTTGACAAGCCCTTTTCAAAAGAGAAAGCCCAAAAAAGGAGTAAATAGAAAAAGACAGCCATCCTCATTAGCAATCAGGGAAACACATGTTAAAACTACTGTAAGAAACCAGGGCTGGCATGGTGGCTGGCACCTGTAATTCCAACTCTTTGGGAGGCCAAGGCAGGTGGGTCCCTTGAGCCTATGAGTTCCAGACCAGTCTGGGCCGCATGGTGAAACTGCCTCTAAAAACACAAAAATTAGCCGAGCATAGTACTATGCATGGACAGTACCAGCTACTTCAGAGGCTGAGGCAGGAGGATCGTTTGATCCCAGAGGCAGAGGCTGCAGGAAGCCAGGGTGACAGAGTGAGATCCTGTCTCAAAAAAATAAAAATAAACCACTTAATGCCACCAGATTTACAAAAATTTAAAGTCTATGTCAAATGTTTGAGAAGATATGGGTTCATGAGTACTCCCAGGCCCTGCTGGTGGGGTATAAACTGATACACACACACGCACACACACAGAGCACTGAAATAAATAGACCAACAGAACCAAACAGAGCCCAGAAAGAGACACGTCAATCAGTGTGACAGAGGTGACACCGCACAGCAGGGGAGAGAAGACAGACTTTGACTCGACTCAGTGATGTGGGGAAACTCTGTGTGTGTGTGTGTGTGTGTGTGTGTGTATGTGTGTGTGTGTGTCTGAGTGCGTACACACTGAGGCATATTTCAACAACACCCTACACGGTGATCCAAATGAGCTATAGTTTACACAATCAGCATGCAAATTAATCTAGCTTTAAAGGCAAAAGAATTAAGTCTGAAAAGAATGTGGTGCCATTCCATTTGTATAGAGTTCAGCATTAAGAACCAATCAATTTACTGTTTAGCTAAATGATATTTCATGGTGTATATGTGCCACATTTTCTGTATTCATTCATCCATTGATGGACACTTAGGCTGATTCCGTATCTTAGCTTAGGAATTAATTACCAGAATATGTGGATAAAGAAATTTAGTACATATACATCACAAAAAACTATGTGGCCATAAAAAATAATAAAATCATGTTCCAGCAACACTATGGATGCAGGTGGAGGCCATTATACTAAACAAATGAAAGCAGGTACAGAAAACCAAATACCGTGTGTTCTCACTTCCAAGTAGGAGCTAATCACTGGGTACACATGGACAGAAAGAAGGGCACAGCAGACACTGGAGACTCGCAGAGGGCAGAGGGTGGGCAGAGGGTGGGCAGAGGGTGGGCAGGGAACAAGAGCTGAGAAAATATGTCAGTCCTTATTCTCAGATACTATACTCATTACCTGGGTGACAGGATTGGTCATACCCACAAACCGCAGCATCACGCAATATACCCATGTAACAAACCCGCACGTGTTCCCCAAAATCTGCAATAAAAGTTGAAATTTTAAAAATAATAACCAGCATATATAAGGACTTAATAGTAAAAAACCCAAATAACCAAATTCAAAAATGGACAAATGATCTGAATAGACATTTCTCAAAAGAAGACATAAAAATTGCTAACAGGTACACGACCAAAGGCTCAACAACACGAATCATCAGGCAAATGCAAATCAAAACCACAATAAGATACCATCTCACCCCAATTACAATGGCTGTTATCAAAAAGACAAACAACAGATGCTGGCAAGGATGTGAAGAAAGGGCAACTCCTCTCCACTGCTGGTGGGAATGTGAATGTAAATTAGAACAGCCATTATAGAAAACAGTATGGAGTATCCTCAAAAAAAAAAAAAACTAACTAAAAATAGAGCTACCGTACGATCCGGCAGTCCCACTGCTGGGGAGATACGCTAAAGAAAGAAATCCAGTGTATCAGAGAGACAACCGCACTCCTGTACGCCCACGTTTACCACAGCACTACTCACAACAAGGACCCTGACACTGTCGGCGGTATCCCTGCAGGCCTCCTCTCTCCGTTGAGCTCCTATATTTTCTTCTTTTGCATTCATGTGTTTGGCATATTCCACTTTATATTTTTATTTTCGCTCCCACAATAGGTGAGATCTGTGTGTGAACAGGAATTTCTTCACCTGTGTGCCTCCAAGTGCACCTAGCTTGAAGCTTTGAATGTTAAACCCAAACATGTCTTTCGACGATAGCTGAGAATGACTTAATTCTCATACTGACAAAGTACAATTGAAAGCATACATCATATCCCAACATGACAAACAACCATGTATTCAAACCTAGTCTGGGAAGTGTTCAAACTTTTCTTCTGGATCACTAGGGGAAAACCTCGGAGAGTTTTTCTACACCGGGAACACGATTCCGTTACCATATAAAGTAGGAAGTAACTCAAAAGAAAAATGTTTATCCTGATATATCTTTTTCATTCCTTAAAAAACGTTCCCAGCCTATGGCTTTGCCTTGGGTGAAACCATGTCAAATGATTTAATGCAAACAGAAAATGCCAACCTTTTAGGTCAGTTACGCAATCCTTTACACAGTCACACATGGGAGATACATATGGGCAAGTTGGTTGGCCAGCTGGCCGGCCCTCGGCCATTAACAACCGCTTAAGCAATGATGTGAATGAACTGAAAAATCACCTCACATAATAAATACTACTTAACATTAAAATCAATGGATACCAGAAGCTTCCCTGTTTCTAAACCTCAAAATGGCAATCTGACAAGGTAATCGTGGAGTGTCTCAGGCTCACAGAAAATTCTCTGCATACGCCTTGCTTACTAAACTGGTGTATCAATAACCTTAAAGGGGCAATGGGGAGGGTAATTAAGAACATGCTATTGAATGCTAGTTACATTGTTTATATATGCTACCATTCCTTTAAAAAGCCAGACATTTAAACAAGTGAATGAGAAAGCTGGATCATTTTTACACTTGCTCCACTGCAGGTCACTTGCTCACGGCGAGTTGTCAGGATTATTTAAATTCAGGAGCAAGATTTGGTTGACAGGCTCCCTCACTGCTGCAGGCTACAATCCTCACACAGCGCCTGAAGGGTTATTACCACTGCCAGCATCTACAGAGGACAACAGATGAGCCTTACCCCTTCCCGAAGGCACCTCATTAGCACTGTGTAAGCAGCCAAGGGAACAGCCCAGCACTCTCTAGGGTTCTTTTTTTTTTCTTCCTAAAATGAAGTGGGGGAAAAAAAGGCAGTGAAGCTCACAGCGCAAAAGATGTTAACCCATTCGAGCAAATGGCACAGCTCAGTTCCAAGTATACAAACTATCTAAAACTTCTTAATAGTCTAAAGTATTACTTACTACCTGACGATAATGACCAGATCAAGGATCTTTTATTGCTTTGCACATACAAGGTATTTCTTCTATTTCTCATTGCATTATATGTGATGTGGATAAGGTCCCTTCCTTAGAAGCTAGATTTAAAAAATTGAGAAATGACAATATGATCCAATACGATCTGACAGAGAAAACATTCTATTGATAATTATAGACGATAATATAGATACAACTATCTAAAAAGCATCACATTATCTGCAATGATTTGAAAGCACAGAAAACACAACTTTGAGTGGTAACTCAGGATAATTGGCAAGCACAAGTAATAGGCAGTATGTTACCTAGTAAGACAAGGAGCTAAATAAAAATGAGCAAATGAGCAGGTACACTGATTTTAATGACATCAGCAATCGTTCCCTTCCAGAAGATTAACCAAATTAGTGTCATAACCACAAGCACACTCCTGCAACCTATCAAATACAATCACAAAATAAATCAGGTGCCACAGAGAAAGATGAAAAAAAAATAATTTTTAAAGCAGAAACAATGAGGTTCTACTTACAGAATATACTCAAGATTGTCCAGATGACAGAAGTGGCACCTTATTAAATTACTTCAGCCACTGTGAAAACAGTCTGGAGATATCTCAAAGAACTAAAAACAGAAACACCATTTGAACCAGCGATCCCATTACAGAACTTCCATTTGAACCAGCGATCCCATTACAGAACTTCCATTTGAACCAGCAGTCCCATTACAGAACTTCCATTTGAACCAGCGATCCCATTACAGAACTTCCATTTGAACCAGCAGTCCCATTACAGAACTACCATTTGAACCAGCAGTCCCATTACAGAACTTCCATTTGAACCAGCAGTCCCATTACAGAACTACCATTTGAACCAGCGATCCCATAGCAGAACTACCATTTGAACCAGCGATCTCATTACAGAACTACCATTTGAACCAGCGATCCCATTACAGAATTACCATTTGAACCAGCGATCCCATTACTAGTTATATACCCAAAGGAAAACAAATCATTGAACTAAAAACAGCACTACCATTTGAACCAGCAATCCCATTACAGAGCTACCATTTGAACCCACAATCCCATTACAGAATGACCATCTGAACCAGCGATCCCATTACAGAACTACCATTTGAACCAGCGATCCCATTATAGAACTACCATTTGAACCACCGATCCCATTACAGAACTACCATTTGAACCAGTGATCCCATTACAGAACTACCATTTGAACCAGTGATCCCATTACAGAACTACCATTTGAACCAGCGATCCCATTACAGAACTACCATTTGAAGCAGCAATCCCATTACAGAACTACCATTTGAACCAGCAATCCCATTACCGGTTACATACCCAAAGGAAAACAAATCATTCTACCAAAAACACACACACACTCCTATGTTCATCGTAGCACTAGTCACAAGAACCAAAACATGCAGCCGACCTAGGTGCCCGTCAGCAGTGAACCGGATAAAGAAAATGTAGCATGTCTCCACCATGGAACACTTCTGTAGCAACGCGGATGCAGCTGGAGGCCATTATCCTAAGCAAATTAAAGCAGGAACAGGAAACCAAACACCACATGTTTGCACCTGTGAGGACTAAACATGGGGTTCACACAGGCCGAAGATAGGAACAAAAGACACTGGGACCAGCTCAAGTGGGGAGGTGGGACAGAAGTAAGGGCGGAGAAACTGCCTACGGATAGACTATACGCTCACTACCTGGGAGGCAGGATCAGCCACACCCCAAAGCTCAGCATCAGGCAATCTATTCATGAAACAACCTATACATGTACCCCTGAATCTAAAATAGAGATTTTTAAAAAAGAATTAGTACATTACCAATCCCAAAGTATTTTATGCCCATGAGAAGAATCATGGCCCATTAAAATCATACCCTTACTTGATTATAGAATTCCACATATGGTTATACCCTGCACATTATGAGCAGGACCTGCTCCTACTCAAAAATCACAAATTGACACTAAAGTTAACCTGCAAACACAACTGCCTTCCCTTCCCTTATTCAACATGCCCATACAACGTTTACCATCACTGGACTCTGTCCTCTCCCCAGCCCCTCTTCCTTCCCACAACAGATGGTCAACTTCACTCCCTGCCACCTAATCCCTGGCCCATCATGTAATCACTCGGGCCCAGAACCTCATCTATCCATCTCTTTAGCTGTCCCTTTACTCTCATTTGGGAAACCTCAACCTCTGAGAAAGCCCGCTGCTTGTTTTCTCTGGGTCTGCTCTCAGACAACTGAGCCCTTAGAGAAAGTGGCTCCACAGAGCAGAGAGTCCATTACTGACTCGGGATCGGCATCCTCAGGGGACCTGCAGCATCACTCTCCAGACCTGCTGCTTCTCTTATCACCACCCTCCCTGCAAAGGCTATGTGAAACCTCTGACCTTCCCACCGCTTCACCTACCTTCCTGAATCACAGATAACGAGAATGGAAGTTCTGAGAAAGGAAAGATAATGTTCATCCACATAACGCCCTCTGCTACTCCTGCCCAGTGGTAATAACAGGACAGGCCCCTCCACTCCTCTCCCTCCACTTGGGCTCAGGATCCTCCCATTCCCATCCTGCCGTCTTCAGCTTATGGACCATGCCTTATGGCTCCTAAATTTCCCACATCTTATCCCCTCTGATCTTTCCTGTTTCCACCTGAATAAGATCACTGTGTCTCATTTTGAAAACAAGACCCTCTCCATCCCTTGGTCCCTTTTCATGACTATCCTCACTTTACACTGACTTTCTGTTTCCTCACCTTCCGCTAAATCCTCAGCCCACTCCAATATGACTTCTTCGATCTCCCTCATTCTAGGGAACATAAATATGTAAAAAGCTCATGTTGAGTTACCAGTGACTTTTATGTCATTAAATCCAATAAACCCCTCTTAGTCCTTTAAATTGGACCTTAAACTACATTCAGCCCTACTGACTTTCCCTTTCCTGAAATACCCACTTCTCTCTCCTAGTTTTGCTACTACTTTGCTTACTCCCATCCAGGCTCTCAGAATTCCGTCTTCAGTCTTCACTCAACCCTTCACATTTAAACCAGAGTAATCTTTCTGGCATGCAAATCAGCTGACATAATTGCCCTTCTTAAAACTCTTTAATGAGTTCCCCTTGCTCCTAGGATCAGGGCCAAGACCTGCGACTGGCGAGGAGCCTTTTATGGTCACGTCCCTGGCAGTCTCTCCATCCTTGCCTCCTTCCTCACTTCCCTCCTGTGCCACTGACCTCGGTGAAGTCATGCATGAAAAAAGCACCTACTGTGCGCCAGGAACTCTTCTTAATAATTGCCATAAACCATAACAAGGCAGATCAGTTTTCTTCCTTAGTAGTGCTTAGTGGAAGACTGAGATTTTTGTTTTGTTTCATTTTGTTTTGTTTTGTTTTGTTTGAGACAAAGTTTCGCTCTTGTTGCCCAGGCTGGAGCGCAGTGGCATGATTTCAGCTCACTGCAACCTCCGCCTCCCAGATTAAAGTGATTCCCCTGCATCAGCCTCCCGAGTAGCTGGAATTACAGGCATCTGCCATCACATTCGGCTAATTTTTTGTATTTTTAGTAGAGACGGGATTTTACCATGTTGACCAGGCTGGTCTCGAACTCCTAACCTCAGGTGATCCACCCGCCTTGGCTTCCCAAAGTGCTGGGATTACAGGCATGAGCCACCGCAGCCAGCTTAGTTTTTTTTTTTTTTTTTAAAGAAGTCAACAAAATAAGTCAGTCAAAATAATGAGTGCTATAAAGAAAAACAGCAGAGTAGGAGGTTGCAGAAAGACTGTAGACAGGCTGGCTCCATCTCAGACCACTCATAGCCACGGAAAGGCTTTCTGAAGGGATTCATCTGAGCAGAGAGAAAACACAAACATCTCAGAAGCAAATAATACAAGCAGGAGGAACAGCAAATGCCAATGTGGCGAGGCAGAACCATGGCAGAGTGGGTTTAAGGAACTGTGGGGAGGTGAGTATGGCTGGGAGGAGTGAGTGAGGAGGAAGGTAGTGAGGAATTAGGTCATATAGGTTCTGGGGAACCAGCCCATGAGGGCCCAGAGGGTAATGAGAGACTTTAGCTATGATAATGAATAAGGCAAGAAGAAAGAAATTATGGGCTAAAACAAAAAAGACGAAATAAGAATACCTGAACTCAGGGTGACAGCTATCCTTGACAAAAGAGAAATACAGAAACTGGAAATGAGTTGCCTTCTAGCATTCTCTGCAGAATCACAGTCTGGTCTTCTGTCCGCAAGCCTGAAGCCTTAGGGTGTTATTAAGAGTCAGTAAGACTTAGGCTTCTGTATTGTATACACTGTATATCATCAGCTCAGTCCCCACAGATTAGCACTGACCCGAGATTTTAAGGTTTATTGTCGTCAAAGTGACAATTCCATAAAGCCCTCATGTCCTGAAAAGTTATTTATTTTTGTAGATCAAGACACTTAACTTCCTTTTCCAGTTTGCTATGATTAAGATGTAGTTCAATGTCGTGGCCACAGTATCATCCCTTTATTAAAATAGCCCAGTCTGTATTCAATTAAAGTATATACCAAGGGCTGGGAGTGTTGGCTCACTCCTGTAATCCCAGCATTTTGGGAGGCCAAGGCAGGCAGATCACTTGAGGTCAGGAGTTCGAGACCAGCCTGGCCAACATGGTGAAACCCCGTCTCTACTGAAAACACAAAAATCAGCCGGGCGTGGTGGTGCGC
This sequence comes from Cacajao melanocephalus, assembly GCA_963573385.1. NCBI lineage: Eukaryota > Metazoa > Chordata > Mammalia > Primates > Pitheciidae > Cacajao > Cacajao melanocephalus. Next base: position 50,733 of record CAUYLG010030873.1, read on the forward strand.
ACTCGGAGTCAAGCTACTCAGGAGGCTGAGGCAGGAGAATCGCTTGAACCTGGGAGATGGAGGTTGCAGTGAGCCACTGTGTCACTGCACTCCAGCCTGGGGAAGACAAGGAGACGCCATCTCAAAAAATAAAAACACTATATACCAAGGAAAATGATTCTCTAGATCTACTTTCAGATCTAGCAGGAATATGGTTCTGTATGGTTCCATCTGCATAAGGTTCTAGAAAATGCAAACAAGTCAGTATAACAGAAAGCAAATCAGTGGTAGCACGGAGACAGGAGAGCACTAAAAAGGGTGCTGAGGAAACTTCTGGAGGCGACAGACAGGTTCATTTTTGTGTGTGGTGATGGTTTCATAGGCATATACATAAATCAACATTTATCAAATTGTGATCTTTGAATACGTGTTTATTGTATATCAATTATCTCTCAAGCAGGAGGCAGGGAGGAAAAAACTACAGGACCGAAAAAAGAAGAATTAGACTAGACTCTCGTTCTTGGTAAGAAGCAGACCAGCTAGCTGACTACTCTTCTAACAAAAGCAACTGTTTTTATTTTGACATCCTTAAAATGCACCAAAGATCTGACAAGATAATAATGAATAATTAAGCCAAAAATCAGATAATTGAAAGCATGTGATAAACTGAGCACTGAAGTTTTATTTCACTCTAGGGGCATATAAAACTTAGTCAGTCTGCCTTGAGGGTCCAAAATAGCGGTAAAGTAGAAATAAACTCTCCAGCCCTATCCCCAAAGAACTGCAGGGAAAGCTACCTTTCACAAAGCTTGGCACACAGTGTACATCACACAGGGAATGTTCTCTTTATTATTTTATTTATGTATTTTGTTGACAGGGTCTTGCTCTGACACCCAAGCTAGAGTGCTGTGGTGTAATCACAGCTCACTGCAGCCTCAACCTTCCAGGCTCAAGCAATCCTCCCACCCCAGCCTTCCAAGTAGCTGGGATTATAAGTGCACACCACTACACACAGCTAATTTTTGCATGGTTTTTAGACGAGGTTTAACCTTGTAGATCAGGGTGATCTCAAAGTCCTGGGCTCAAGAGATCCTCCTGCCTTGGCCTCCAAAAGTGCTGGGATGGAAATGTTCTATTACACGAAAAAAAGAGGGAGCAGGGAGCTGCAAGTGCCGATTGAGAAATATATCCATGCTAATTATTAAGAAATGGCTCCCGTGTTTGTGACTCCATATACTATTCTGTTTTTTTAAATGGCTGGTATCATCACCTACCAAAGTATCTTGACCTTGATGGAGCTTATGTTGAGAAATAAAGTTTACATTTTTATTGATATATATATATATAATATGTATATTAAGTTTACATTTTTATTCATATATGTACAAATGTGTATATCAGTAAAAATCAATATCTATCTATATATATATATACACACACACACTTTTTTTTCCATTTTACTTTAGATTCCAAGGTACATGTGCAGAAAGTGCAGGTTACATAGGTATACATGTGCCGTACTGGTTTGCTGTACCTATCAACCCATCATCTAGCTTTTAAGCCCCACATGCATTAGGTATCTATCCTAATGCTCTTCCTCCCCTTCCCCCTCAACAGGCCCCGGTGAGTGTTATTCCCCTCCCTGTGTCCATGTGTTCTCATTGTTCAACTCCCACCTATGAGTGAAAACATGCGGTGTTTGGTTTTCTGTTCCTGTGTTAGTTTGCTGAGTATAATGGCTTCCAGCTTCATCCATGTCCCTGCAAAGGACATGATCTCATTACTTTTTATAGCTGCATAGTATTCCATGGTGTATATGTGCCACATTTTCTTTATCCAGTCTATCACTGATGGGCATTTGGGTTGGTTCCATGTCTTTGCTATTTGTAAATAGTGCTGCAATAAACATTCATGTGCATGTGTCTTTATACTAGAGTGATTCATATTCCTTTGGGTGTATGCCCAGTAATGGGATTGATGGGTCAAATGGTATTTCTGGTTGTAGATCCCTGAGGAATCACCACACTGTCCTCCACAACGGTTGAACCAATCTACATTCCCACCAACAGTGCAAAAGTTTCTTATTTCTCCACAGCCTTGCCAGCATCTATTGTTTCTTGACTCCTTTAATGATCGTCATTCTAACCGGCGCGAGATGGTATCTCATTGTGGTTTTGATTTGCCTTTCTCTAATGACCAGTGATGATGAGCTTTGTTTCATGCATGTTGGCTACATAAATGTCTTCTTTTGAGAAGCATCTGTTCATGTGTTTTGCCTACTTTTTGATGGGATTGTTTGCTTGTTTTGTTTAAGTGCCTCGCAGATTCTGGATATTAGCCCTTTGTCAGATGGGTAGATCGCAAACGTGTTCTCCCATTCTGTGGGCTGCCTCTGCCCTCTGATGCTAGTTCCTCTTCCTGTGCAGAAGCTGTGGAGTTTGACGAGGTCCCATTTGTCAATTCTGGCTTTTGCTGTCATTGCTTTTGGTGTTTTAGTCGTGAAGTCTTTGCCCATGCCTGTGTCCTGAATGTTACTGCCTAGGTTTCCTTCTAGGGATTTTATGGTTTTGGGTTTTACATGTGAGTCTTTAATCCATCTTAATTTTTGTATAAGGTGTAGTAAGGAAGGGTTCCAGTTTCAGTTTTCTGCATATGGCTGGCCACTTTTCCAAGCACCATTTATTAAATAGGGAATCCTTTCCCCATTGCTTGTTTTTGTCTGGTTTTTGTCCCCATTGCTTGTTTTTGTCTGGTTTGTTGAAAATCAGATGGTTGTAGATATGTGGTGTTATTTCTGAGGTCTCTGTTCTGTTCCATTGGTCTATATGTCTGTTTTGGTACCAATACCATGCTGTTTTGGTTACTGTAGCCTTGTAGTATAGTTTGACTTCAGGTAGTGTAATGCCTCCAGCTTTGTTCTTTTTGCTTAGGACTGTCTTGGCTATAGGGGTTCTCTTTGGTTCCATATGAAATTTAAAGTAGTTTTTTCTAATTCTGTGAAGAATGTCAATGATAGTTTAATGAAAATAGCACTGAATCTATAAATTACTTTGGGCAGTATGGCCATTTCTTATTGACTCTTCCTATCCATTAAATATTCTTCCTATCCATGAGGATGGAATATTTTGCTATTTGTTTGTGTCCTCTCTTATTTTCCTGAGCAATGGTTTGCAGTTCTCCTTGAAGAGGCCCTTTACATCCCTTGTAAGCTATACTCTTTTTTTTTCTTTTTCTTTTTTTGTATTTGGGCTCTGGGGTACACGTGGACATCCTACATCCTGCAAGACTGTTGCATAGGTACGCACATGCCATGGTGGTTTGCTGTCTCCATACCCTCCTCCCCCACCATCACCTACATCAGGCATTTCTCCCAGCGTTATCCCTTCCCAGCCTCCCCGCTCCCCCTCACTTCTCTCCCCTCCCCTCCCCTCCAGTCCCCCACCTAGCCCTGTGAGTGTTGTTCCCTTGTCTGGGCCCAAGTGTTCTCATTGTTCATCACTGCCTACTAGTGAAAACGTGGTGTTTGGTTTTCTGCTCTTGTGTCAGTTTGCTGAGAATGATGGTTTCTAAATTCATCTATGTCTCTAAAAAGGACATGAACTCATCCTTTTTTATGGCTGTATAGTATTCCATGGTGTATATGTGCCACACTTTTTTGTCTAGTCTGTCATCGATGGGCACTTGGGTTGGTTCCAGGTCTTTGCTATCATAAACGGCACCGCAATGAACATACATGTGCATGTGTCTTTATAACAGAACGATTTATAATCCTTTGGGTATATACCCAGTAATGGGATTGCTGGCTCAAATGGAATTTCTATTTCTAGATCCTTCAGGAATTGTCACACTGTCATCCATAATGGTTGAACTAATTTACACTCCCACCAACAGTGTAAAAGTGTTCCCATTTCTTCACATCCTCTCCAGCATCTGTTGTCTCCCAATTTTTTAATGATCGCCATTCTAACTGGCATGAAATGGTATCTCAATGTAGTTTTGATTTGCATTTCTCTAATGACCAATGATGATGAGCATTTTTTCATATGTTTGTTGGCTGCATATTTGTCTTCTTTTGAAAAGTGTCTGTTCATATCCTTTGCCCACTTTTGAATGGGTTTGTTGGTTTTTTTCTTATAAATCTGCTTTAGTTCTTTGTAGATTCTGGATATTAGCCATTTGTCTGACAGGTAGATTGCAAAAATGTTTTCCCATTCTGTTGGTTGCCGATTTACTCTAATGAGTGTTTCTTTTGCTGTGCAGAGACTCTTAAGTTGAATTAGGTCCCATTTGTCTATTTTGGCTTTTGTTGCCATTGCTTTTGATGTTTTAGTCATGAAGTCCTTGCCTGTGCCTATGTCCTGAATGGTGTTGCATAGGTTTTCTTCTAGGGTTTTTATGGTGTTCGTTCTTACGTTTAAATCTT
>CAUYLG010030874.1:0-23609 GCA_963573385.1 Cacajao melanocephalus
TTCCACAATGGTTGAACTAATTTACACTCCCACCAACAGTGTAAAAGTGTTCCTATTTCTCTACATCCTCTCCAGCATCTATTGTCTCCAGATTTTTTAATGATTGCCATTCTAACTGGTGTGAGATGGTATCTCAATGTAGTTTTGATTTGCATTTCTCTAATGACCAGCGATGCTGAGCATTTTTTCATATGTTTGTTGGCCTCACGTATGTCTTCTTTTGTAAAGTCTCTGTTCATATCCTTCACCCACTTTTGTATGGGCTTGTTTGTTTTTTTCTTGTAAATCTGTTTTAGTTCTTTGTAAATTCTGGATATCAGCCCTTTGTCACATGTGTAAACTGCAAAAATTGTTTCCCATTCTGTTGGTTGCCGATTCACTCTAATGACTGTTTCTTTTGCCGTGCAGAAGCTGTGGAGTTTGATTAGGTTTAATCAGTATAATTAAAAGCATATGCCACAGCCTCCCTTTTCTATTCTTCCAACTCCCTAAACAGTCATGAAATTATATTTTTAAAACCATAATTCTTGAATACAGAAAAAGAGAGTCCTCAGTGGATGAGGTACCACTTGGCACCTTAAAAAGACGGAAAGCAAAAGGAAGTGATTGAAGTGGGAAACCACAGCTCCAGTGGACTGCAGCAGGAGGTGGGAGCATCACCAAAAGTTCTCCACCCCTGGGGTAAACGATGCAGAAAGCACGAGGGACCCATGGGCATGGACCCCCACCAATTATTTTCTTCTTATTGAGGTGACATTCACATTGCATAAAATTCACCTTTTAAGAGGGAACAATTTAGTGGTATTTAGTGCATTCACAATACAGTCTAACCATTAGCTCTAGCTAGTTCCAAAACATTTCAATAGGCCAAAATAATTTTTGTACCCATTAAACAGTCACTTCCCCATTTTTCTTTCCCTGCAATCCCTGGCAACCACCAATTTGCTTTCTATCTCTATGAATTTACCTATTATGGATATTTCATATTAATGGAATCATTCAATATGTGGGTGATTTTTTGTCTGGCTTCTCTTACCGAGGATGTTTTCAAGGTTCATCCACATTGTAGTAAGTATTGGTACTTCATTCCTTTGTATAGCTGAGTGATCTTCCGTTGTAGGTATAAAACACAGTTTTTTACCCATTCATGTACTGATAGACATTTGGGTTCTTTCTAGCTTTTGACTATTGTGAATAGTGCTGCTATGAATATTTGTACACAAGAATTTGAGTATCTATTTTAATTCTTTTGAGCATATATCTAGTCATGGAATTTCTGGATCACACACTAATTCTATGCTTAATTTGTTGTGTAAATATCAAAGTGTTTCTTTTAGTGGCTGTACCATTTTATATTCACACCCACCACAAATGTTTGAGGACTCCATTTTCTCCACATTCTCACCAATACTTCTTATTTTCCACTTTTTAATTATTATTGTGACCATCCTAGTGAATATAAAGTGGTATCTCATGGTTTTTATTTGCATGTCCTTAATGACTAATGATGTTGAGTCTTTTTTCATGTGCTTGGTAGCCATCTGGATATCTTCTTTGGAGAAATACTTGTTCAAGTCCTTGACCTATTTTTCAATTGGGCTAATCCTTTTGTTGTTGATTTGTAAGTGTTCTTCATGTATTTGAGATACTAGACCCTCGCGAGATATGTGACCTGCAAATATTTTCTCCCATTCTGTAGGTTGTTTATTCCCTTTTTAAACAATAGCCTTTGATATGTAATGTTCTTAATTTTTATTTGGTCTGATCAAAATTTAACTATTTTTATCTATTTTTCTTTTATTTATGTTTATCTTTCTTTCTAATTGCTTGTGCGTTCAATATCCCACCCACCATAGCCCTTGACAGCTGCTCATGTCTCAGTCACCTTCCAGTTCTGTGTTTGCATGACCTGCAGGTCTCTTTGCCTTCTGTTCTCTCTTGAGCCTGCTCAATACACACTTCTGATACTTTGTTCTGCCCCTCTCCATCCTACCCTCGTGCCTTCCTATGGTTATTCTCCTATTGTTATTATCCTTACCTTCCAAATGTCCCTGCAGTTTTACTTTTTCATCCACACAATCCCTATATTTTCAAAATACCTTTCTTGATTCCTAGCCTATAAACAAGTCCAAAGTACTTACATTGAAGGATCAAAACAAAGAAATTCCTCTCCAGATATTCCGCAATCTTCTCTAGAGAACTCCCTGCCTCTCTCCTCTTATCACCGAAATCTCTTGGGCCACCCGCATTGACATTCTTCACATTCTCACCAATTTGCAATCAAGCCTTGGCCACATCACTGAAACTGCTCTCAGAGAAGCCACCCATAATCTCCAGTTTGCCACATTCCAAGGACTGTTTACAATTCTATTGTGTCTGTTTCCCTCTGACGCGTAACACATGACTTGTCAATTCTTTCTCATTTTTTTCCTCCTCTTTGGTTTCCAAGACGCAAAATTCAAAAGGCAACAATTTCTGGAACAATGGCTGCAGGTCTCTACTATTTATTGAGCACTCATCATAGCTACATTTCATCAGAGGATGAAAGGACGTTATTGTTGTGAGCATTTATTTTATTCCCATTTTGTAATCTGATTTATTGCTATGACCTTGTGGTATACAAACATAAAGCTTCTTTGACATGGTTTGACATGAAAAATGAATCTGATACAAATGTTATGATTCTGAAAGGAGTACTTAGGATTAAGGAAATAGGTGTTAAATGTTTCATTAAGTAAGTAGCATTCCACATTTCTTTCTGAGGGTGACTGACTGATGGCTGGAAGACCAGGAGCACCGCCAGCCAGAGCTCAGAAATAGGCAAGTCTTAAGAGTGGTACCTGCTCAAGCAGATGAAAAACAGAATCTGCAAAGCTGCTATATTAAAGGATGGCTAACAATTTACAAGAGGATTTAACTATGAAGTTCTTTAAGTGGGCAGCTTTCCTCATGTCCTTGAGTGTTTATTAATAGCACATTAGCTAGAAAATAATTGAGGTAGCTTAAAAGAGCTTAGAACTAAAGTATAATTATATTGATCCACTAAGATTCAATATAAAACAAAGAGGTAGTACATCTGAAGCAGTCAATGAATGTCAGAAGAAGCAAATGCTTTGACTTCAAATTCAGCATATAACCCAATCATAAATGGCTTAATCATAATAAGACTTTATTTTCTCATGGGAATAAAAAGTTTAAGGATAGTATTTATCTCCCCATGTGGCTTGACGCAGGGGCCAGTATCATTGCAATCACAGTCTCTATTCTCTGTGTTCGTTCCTTTCCCATCTTGTGACAGGTGACTGCAGGAGTTCCAAGAGGAAAGAACTAGAGCTTTTACACTGGAGAAGGGAAATTACGTGTCTCTTTCCTGGCCACATCCATAAGACCTCCAGTTTATGATGTTTCAAGAACTGGGGACAAGGAAGGCTCATGAGCCACACTGGATGTAGCAATGTCATATATTAGCAGAGCGGGAATAGCCTCACACTCAATGTTAGATGGCCCAAATTCTTTTTCCCAGTCTGCAAGAAATACCAATAGCCAACATTTGTTAGGCATGCTGCCAAAAGTGTTCTTACATTTTCTCACTGAATCTCTCAACAATGCTGAGACATAGCCACTGCCAATATCATCATCTTCATTTTAAAGATTAACGAAATCAGGTGTTACACTTCTTATCTGATGATATACAACTTTAAGTTACAAAGTTGAGATTTGAAGCCAGAGGATTTGACTCTAAAGATCCAGAAAGCACTGCGTTACACTCCCCTGCCTAATGCATGTTAGGGAACTTGGGTATCCCTTCTACATACATATAGGGGGTATATGTAGGATTACACCAGCTCCATCCACTGCATTAGATTGACCTAAAGGTTCAGGTAAAAGCATAGATGTGTAAATGCTTAAAAAGTACATGATACCAAGAGTGTCATGGCAAAAGCAAGTGTCTACAGAGGCCAGGCAGGTAATGTGGAGAGTGTGAGCCCCATCTAAAGGTGGCGGCTCCACAGAGCTTGTTGCTATGTAGCAATGAAGGCAAAGAATGGCAAAATTCCTAACATTTCAAGAGAAGCCATAAATCCATAGTTTTATGTAAAATATTTTGACTTTTAAAATATTTCTCTCATTTTTTTACTTAAAGAAGGCTCTGCAGATCAATAAGACAGGTCTGGAAGACCCTGACTTGGGACACATGCATATGTAAGTAGAAAGCCTTATTGTTAAAAGGACACTTTATACTATGATGAACTAGGAGGTAGATACTATTTATATGTAATGTATATGTAAATACTATTTATATGATAATTCAAATAACCTCCTGCTGCCTCAATTTCCTAATCTGTAAAATGGATCTGACAAAAAGAAGTCAGGCTAGGTATTGTCTCAGTTCCCTTACCTCCATCTCTCTCTGAAACTAACTATCTTGTTTTACCATATTAAAAGTTATGGTCAGGGTTTTGAGCGGCTGCATTATATTTGAACAAATGGAAAGCACTTAGATGGAATATGTAAGATTCCATTTGATGCGCTGTACAAATAAGAGCATCTTTTATCTAAACTGTCCAAGGAAAACAGTGGTGGGAAGAGGGGAGTGCAACACTCCAAAGGCAGGTCAGCTCTGCAAGAACAGGCTAGGCACAGCAGCTGGGACTCTAGCCATAGGGATGCATGTGGCAAGGGTTAGGAAAGGAGGGGTAAAAAATTGGGGACTGGCACTTCAGTGCAGGATGTACAAATTTAGAAAAGAGAGTACTTTAGGAGACATGGCAAATGTTTTCAAATATCTGAAGCGCTGTTAAATGGGAAGAGGGGTTAAATTTGTTCTGCATGTACCCAGGAGTATAATTTGCATCAGTGGGGGAAGAATACTAGAGACAGCTTTGGTTGAGTACCAGAAGTATTCTGAAACCTGCCAAATATAGACAGGGATGCTCCAAGTGTTAGTGAGAATATAGTCTCTGGAGATATTTAAACAGATGCTAAAAGTACTATACACTTGGTGAAGATGTTACAGAGGTATTTAGGTATTAGAAGTTGGAGATGGGATGAATGACAGTCTCCTGCCACACCCTTGGGCTCTGAAGTGGGTTTTGTGGTATATGAGTGCAATTAATTTGAAAGATGGGAGAAAAGGATGGGTGAGGAGGTGAGAGAAAATATGAAAAGTACATTTTCAGTGGAATATTTACCTGATTAATGCCCTGGGCTTCCCACCCATGTTTAATGAAACTCTGACCTCAGAACCCCACCAAGTTTTCTGTAAGGAACTGGTAGAACAGGAATGTGATAAATATGTACAGAAAACCCAATAATATAAACACAATCAAGGTGACCTGTTTCAGAGGAGGGATAGTGTTTACGGTGTCATAAATTTCAATTTCCAATGCCTCCCAGGTGCAGAAAGGCAGAGCCAGCCCTTTGTGATGATGAGACAGCACTATTCTTTAGTCTGTTTTTCCCTCCAGGATAGGACAATGAAAATGGGAAAGTCAATTTTCTTTTTATGCCAAGCAGATTGAATTTTGCTAAACTAAAATGGGATATGGATAAGTAAAGGTCAGTCCAGCCTCAGATTTTTTTCTTCATTAACAAAAAGTCAACACCTTCATTGTTGCTTCTGGGTCTTTTACCAGGCAGAGATACTTGGAGATGCCATCAGTAGAGCCCAGTATTATTTTATGAAAGTCATAAATAGCCAAGGCAAGAGCCAATTATTGTTGTGTCAATACATGTATATTTTTCATGAAAAACATGGCTAATATATTTCATCTGGCTAAATATAATACTGTCAAGACTAGAGGAACTGATCTTCCTATTTAAAAAATAATGGGATCAATTTTGTTGTCCAATTCTGCTTACTCAACTGCTCTGTGTCCTTCAGATCTAGAAGTATTAACAAAGGATGTCAGATGACCTCTGAGATACGCTGTGCTACTTCTCTCTTTACCAAAATCTTGAGCTATGTGGATCTCCTTTAATGGCACAAAAATGTCTGGGATCTCCAGAGATTGGCTGAAAATTCTATCAATAGATAAAATCAAGATAGAGAAGTGAACGAAGAGTTGGGAGAACAGGTAGAAGACTACAATAAGAAAGCAATAGAACTGGGAAGAGGTAAATGAGAAAATAGCTTGCTTCAGAGGCACGTTTTTCACCTAGTAGCATGCAAGGACATAGATAAGCAAGCTATTTTTAGAAAAACTATAAGGGAGGTTGGGGTTCAAGGTGGCTGACTAGAGACATCAGACATGCTCCCCTTTCAGAACAAAGAACCAAAATAATGAATAGATAATCAAACTTCTAATAGAATATCTAGGAAAGAACACTAGACTCCAACAAAGAAGTCTTAGGAAAAACCCGAGGCACAGAAGAAGGAAGCCAGCAGGCAGCTCAGCTGAAATTGGCTATTATGGAGAAAGAGTATGGGAGAGAACTTCAGTAGTCCATTCAGACTGTGGCAATATGAAGTACAGGAGAGCTCCTCTGTCCACGTGGACCCTGCTATGACAAAGACTCCACAAAGGCACTGACTGCACCAGACAGGGAACTCACGCTAAGTCACACCTCTGAGACCTAAACAGCTGCAGCAGGGCACCAATGTGAGAGCACAGCCATCACAGGACTGCACCCTGCCCTGAGACCCACATCCTTTATATCTCCACATCCCCAGACTTCCCACTAACATTCCCCAGTGTTCACCTAGAGAGTGACAGCAGCACAGCACTGGCTAGAGCCAAAGGTGCTGCAAGCTCCCCAGTACTCTGTCCCACAAGGAATACTACTCCCCCAGGAAAGGACAGTGCCATATACCAAAAATGCAGCCCCTGGGATGAAGGAAGCCAAAACGCATGTTTCCAGAGCCTGAGAGCTCCGTATCTGGGGCTGTGAGAAGTGACACTACCCCCAACTGCGGTATAAAACTCTGTGCTCAGGCTTGCAAGTGGAGAATAAGATCTCCTTGCTGTCTCTACACAGTGCCACAGCAGTTGCTGCCAGTGGGAGCCCAGGCAGGTGAGCCTGAGAACTCAGTGTCTAGGGCTGGGGCAGTGACCACAGCCCACTGGTGAAGCAACCTCTGTGCTCAGACTCATGCATAGAGAGTGGGACTCCTCTACCCCTCTGCACACTACTGCAGCCACAGCTGCGGCTGCTACTCCCAGGGGCTGCGGCAGAAAAGACAGAAGGCTGACTGTCTGGGGCTATGAGTGGCAACCATCGAAGTATGGCCTCCATGCTTGGGCTTGCAGGTAAAGAGCAGGGTTCCCATCTCTGTGCAGCACTGTGGCACTGCTGACACCAAGAGTGGGCAAGCCTGAAAGCTGCATGTCTGGGACTGTGTGTGGCAACCCCACATTGCAGCCACCACCAACAGCAGTGTGTACTTCTCAGCCACCAACAACAGCAGCGTGTACATCACTGCTACCGCCATCATCCACATCACACCAGCTGCCCAGGGATCCAAGAACCTGCCCACCTGCTGGGCCCAGCATTGCCACTACCAGTATTCAAGTGAGCCATGTGGAGACCCAAGAATCAGCTCACCTGGTCAGTGTACACCGACCTGGGGCCCAAGAACAGACATACTTTGTTATATTCTGTGGCAATATGAACCACAGGAGAGCTCCTCTATCCACATGAACCCTGGCACTAGTATGATCAGGGATCTAAAGACCCCACAGTTTTTGGGCCCACCACTGCCACCATTGGTGCCCAAAGACTATCTCACCTGGCATGCTGTACTCCAAAAAAAAATCACCATAGCCTCCACTAATAACCACACCTTAAACCACTGAGGAAATCACAGATATCACTGAGATTGTTTATAGCCAAAGAAGTCATACAGAGACTACACTACTGCATGCACCAAGAATCAAAGCCAAAGGGCCTTACCCAATCAACACCATCTTCAGGAAAAGTCATGCACTATAAAAGCAAATCAAAAAATTAGGAGTAGCAACTACTACACCAGATGCACGGATACTAACATAAAGACACAAGAACCATGAAAAAGCAAAAAAAAATTTAACACCTCCAAAGGAAAACAACAACTCTCCAGCAACAGTTCCCAGTCAAAAAGATACTCACAAAATCCCAGAAAAATAATTCAAAATTATGAACTGAAAGAGCTCAGTGAGTTACAAGAGAATTCCAAAAAGCAATACAAAGAAATTGGAGAAACAATTCAGGATATGAATGAGAAATTTACCAATAAGCTAGATATCATTTAAAAATAAAACAGGTAACGTGATGCCTCCAGCTTTGTTCTTTTTGCTTAGGATTGTCTTGGCTATGAGGGCTCTTTTTTGGTTCCATATGAAATTTAAGGTGGTTTTTTCCAGTTCTGTGAAGAAGGTCAATGGTAGCTTGATGGGGATAGCACTGAATCTATATATTACTTGGGCAGTATGGCCATTTTCACAATATATATTCTTCCTAACCATGAGCATGAAATGTTTTTCCATCTGTTTGTGTCCTCTCTTATTTCACTGAGCAGTGGTTTGTAGTTCTCCTTGAAGAGGTCCTTCACATCCTTTGTTAGTTGTATTCCTAGGTATTTTATTATCTTTGTAGCAATTGTGAATGGGAGTTCACTCTTGATTTAGTTTTCTTTGTCTGTTATTGGTGTATAGGAATGCTTGTGATTTCTGCACATTGATTTTGTATCCTGAGACTTTGCTGAAGTTGCTTATCATCTTAAAGAGATTTTGGGCTGAGATGATGGGGTCTTCTAAATACACAATCATGTTATCTGCAAATAGAGACAGTTTGACTTCCTCTTTTCCTAATTGAATACGCTTTATTTCTTTCTCTTCCTGATTTCTCTGGCTAGAACTTCCAATACTATGTTGCATAGAAGGCATCGCACTATCTGACTTCAAAGTATACTACAAGGCTACAGTAATCAAAACAGTATGATACTGGTACCAAAACAGACATGTAGACCAATGGAACAGAACAGAGGCCTTGGAAGTAACGCCACACAACTACGACAATCTGATCTTTGACAAACCTGACAAAAACAAGCAATGGGGAAAGGATTCCCTGTTTAATAAATGGTGTTGGGAAAACTGGCTAGCCATGTGCAGAAAACAGAAACAGGACCCCTTCCTGACACCTTACACTACAATTATTGGTGTACCTGAAGAGGATGGGGAAAATGAATCCAAGTGAGAAAACACTCTTCAGGATATTATCCAGGAGAACTTCCCCAACCCAGCAAAGCAGGCCAACCTTCAAACACAGGAAATACAAAGAACCCTACAGAGATACTCCTCAAGAAGAGCAACCCCAAGACATATAATCGTCAGATTCACCAGGGTTGAAATAAAGGGAAAAATGCTAAGGGCAGTCAGAGAGAAAGGTCAGGTCACCCATAAAGGAAAGCCCATCAGACTCACAACAGATCCCTCAGCAGAAACTCTACAAGCCAGAAGAGAGTGGGGGCCAATATTCAACATCCTTAAAGAAAAGAACTTTCAACCCAGAATCTCATATCCAGCCAAACTAAGCTTCATAAGTGAAGAAGAAATAAAATCCTTTATGGACAAGCAATTACTGAGAGATTTTATAACCACTAGACCTGGCTTACAAGAGCTCCTGGAGGAAGCACTAAACACATAAAAAAACATCCAGTAACAGCCCTGCAAAAATGAACCAAATGGTAAAGACCAACGACGCAATGAGGAAACTGCATCGACCAACAGGCTAAACAAACAACCAGTAACAAAGTGGCAGGATCAAATGCACACATAACAATATTAACATTAAATGTAAATGGTCTAAATGTCCCAATCAAAAGACACAGACTGGAGAACTGGGTAAAAAGTCAAGACTCATTAGTGTGCTGTATTCAGGATACCCATCTCACACACAAAGACACACATAGGCTCAAAATAAAGTGATGGAAGAAGATCTACCAAGCAAATAGAGAGTAAAAAAAGCAGGGGTTGCAATTCTAGTCTCCAATAAAATGGACTTTAAACCAACAAACATCAAAAGAGACAAATAAAGGTATTACATAATGGTGGAAGGATCAATACAGCAAGAATAGCTAACCATCCTAAATATATATGCACCCAATACAGGAGCACCCAGATACATAAAGCAAGTTCTTAATGACCTACAAAGAGACTTAGACTCCTGCACAATAATAGTGGAAGACTTTAACACTCCACTGTCCATATTAGATCAATGAGATAGAAAATTAACAAGGATATTCAGGACTTGAACGCAGAACTGGAACAAGCGAACCTAATAGACATCTACAGAACTCTCCACCCCAAAGCCACAGAATATACACTCTTCTCAGCACCACATAGCACTTACTCTAAAATTGACCATATAATTGGAAGTAAATCACTCCTCAGCAATGCAAAAGAACAGAAATCATAACAAACAGTCTCTCAGACCACAGTGCAATCAAATTAGATCTCAAGATAAAGAAACTAACTCAAAACCATACAACCTCATGGACTCAACAACTGGCTCCTGAATGTCGACTGGATAAACAATGAAATGAAGGCAGAAATAAAGATGTTCTTTGAAACCAACGAGAACAAAGACACAACATACCAGAATCTCTGGGACACATCCAAAGTAGTGTCTAGAGGGAATTTATAGCAATAAATGCCCACATGAGAAGCAAATACTAAAATCAACACCCTATTGTCAAAAAAGAGCTAGAGGAGCAAAATCAGAAAAACTCAAAAGCTAGCAGACGACAAGAAATAACTAAGATCAGAGCAGAACTGAAGGAGATAGACACAAAAAACCCTTCAAGAAATCAACAAATCTAGGAGCTGGTTTTTTGAAAAGATCAACAAAATAGACCATTAGCCAGATTAACAAAAAAGAAAAGAGAGAAGAATCAAATAGATGCAATAAAAAATGATAAAGGGGATGTCACCACCAATCCCACAGAAATACAAACTACTATCAGAGATTACTACAAACAACCCTATGCATATAAACCAGTAAACCTGGAAGAAATGGATAAATTCATGGACACTTGCATCCTCCCAAGACTAAACCAGGAAGAAGTTGAAACCCTGAATAGACCAATAACTAGGGCTGAAGTTGAGGCAGCAATTAGTAGCCTACCAACCAAAAAAGTCCAGGTCCAGACAGGTTCACAGCCAAATTCTACAAGACATACAAAGAAGAGCTGGTACCATTCCTTCTGAAACTATTCCAAACAATTCAAAAAGAGAGAATCCTTCCCAAATCATTTTATGAGACCAACATCATCCTGATACCAAAACCTGGCAGAGACTCAACAAAAAAAGAAAACTTCAGGCCAGTATCCATGAGGAATGTAGATGCAAAAATCTTCAATAAAATACTGGCAAACCAATTGCAACAGCACATCGAAAAGCTTATCCATCATGATCAAGCAGGCTTCATCCCAGGGATGCAAGGCTGTTTCAACATACCCAAGTCTGAGAAACTGGCCAGCCAAGAGAAGCATAAGGAGACATGACAATTAAATGTGATAATTATAATGAGTCCCAGGACAGAAAAGGATATTAAGTAAAAGAGGAGGAAATCTGAATAAAGTTGTAGTATGTAGTTAATAACAATACATCAATATTGGCTCACTAACATACCATGCTAAAGTAAGAGGTTATTAACAGAGGAAACTGGACATGAGATAGATATATGAGAACTCTGCACTATTTGCAATGTCTCTTTAAGTCTAAAACTGTTCTCGAAAATAAAGTGTATTTTTGAAAACAAAATTTAAACCTAACTACCTCTGACTTCACAGGAATGTGGCTGGTTACCCTTCTACATAACACTAGAGAGAATTGGGTGATCATATTAATCCTACCACCTGTGGCCTGGTAGCAGTCTCTTCTGAAAAAGAAATCCCATAAATCTATAAGCATTCTTTTATCCACAGGCCTGTGTGTTGTGAGGTTAATGGGTAACCCAGAAAGAAGCCTTCCAATTTCTTCCCTGGGAGTCAGTATTTTATAGCTGCTGTTTCACATGTAATGGCTATTGACAGAGGTGGAATTAGTGAACATAGCAAATGCAATCAAAAGCAGCTCCATGGCCAAGAAAAGCCTCTCAATCGCCCAAAAGTGTGTTGTCCCAGGCTTCTCGAGATTTATTTTCTTTGTTTGGCCGCCATTCTTTGAAAATGATGGAGGGTATTACTCATCAAAGATGATGCAGCTGTCAGATGAGACCACCATCCACCTCGAAAGATATGGTTCCCCTATTAGGGGAGCTGAGGGAAGCTGGAGGTCAGGAGAGAGAGGAGCAGGCTCAGAGCCTGAGCTACTGCTGCTCATAGGTTACACCTGGCCATCTGACAGTCCATTGTTTTCTCTCTGTAATGCAGGTGAAGAGTCAACATATCTTTCTGTTGTGTTTCCAAG
Source organism: Cacajao melanocephalus (assembly GCA_963573385.1). NCBI lineage: Eukaryota > Metazoa > Chordata > Mammalia > Primates > Pitheciidae > Cacajao > Cacajao melanocephalus. The sequence continues at coordinate 12,390 of CAUYLG010030874.1, forward strand.
TAAAGGTTGGTTTCAGTTCATCTTATGGTTTTAAATAGCAGATCTTAGATTTACCACTTCATTATGTGTCTCTACAATTTAATCATGTGCCATACTTATTTAGAGCCACCTTCTGCTGGATTATAGGGAGATACAAAATATAAGGGGCCTTGGTGGTCCAGAAACATCTAAATAGATCCAGAATTCAGTTTATTCCTTTAGGCCCAGAGCCACTGCACCCAACCATCTCTTCCCTAAAATGAGAGGCAACTCCATGCTCTATGCTCACTAGAGATGTATCTGGGGTTGTCTTTCTTTTAACAAGGAGTCTTTGGGTCCCCTTGCCTTGTCACCATCCTCTTGTGCTGCAGTCTGACTTGACAAGTGTCTTAGTCTGTTCGGGCCACCATAGCAATATGTGTGGCTGACATAACAGTCATTTATGTTCTCACATTCTGGGGGCTAGAAGTCCAAGATCCACGTGTCATTATGGTTGTGTGTGGTGAAGCCTCTCCTCCTGGCTTGCAGACACGTGCTTTCTTATTGTGTCCCTCACATGGCATCTCCCCTGAGCTTGCAGGGGAGAGACAGAGAGAGATCTCTGATCCCTATTCCTCTTATAAGGGCACCAGTTCTGTTGGCTTAGGACTCCACCCTTATGACCACATTTAACCTTAATTCCCTCCTTAAAGGTCCTATCTTTCACATGGTGAGTTAGGGCTTCAACATATAAACTTCAGGGGAGATATAAGTCAGTCCATAACAATATGGAAACATAAGTAATTTTTAAAATGTAATAGAAAAATCATTAGTTTTAGAGTCAGAAAAGCTATGTTTGAAACTAAGCTTATAAGAGAGATCACAGAATATAGGCCACTTGCCATCTCTAATCTCAGTTTTCTACTATAAAAAATGGGAATAAAAACAACATCTACAAATCAGTTGTCACAAAGGTAAAAGATGACAAAGCTTGTGAAAATGTATTGTAATTCTTAGTAGTCCTCAATTATTATTATGGATCCTGTGGTTCTGGAAATAAAAGTGCTACAGAAATAAAGAATTCAGAAGAGGGAGGCTACAGACTCCAGCACTGTCTCAATCCAGGGCAATCTTATGGAGCAGCCAGGGCAATCTCAGGGATCCCAAGTGTGATAAGCTGTGCACTTTCTATATCTCTGCAGCCTCAGAAGAACACAAGGTGCTACCCTTATCTGAATAGTTTCCTCAGACAAAGTGGTCAGGTAAAATCCACACTCTTAAGCATTTACTGAGACAATTTTAGGAAATTAGATTGAGGCAGTGGAGAACTGCTAATTTCCTAGATCCAAGCTTTTAAAAACTGATACTTCCACTTAAAGGATTTATCAGCAAATGGATTGAGTCCCTCAATGGGCAAGGTCTTTACTTTGTACAAATAAATCTGAATATGAAAGACAGAATTTCTTTGATCCAAGAAACAGTCCTTTATTCCCAAGGCCATGCCATCATGGAAATTGGAGGCAAAGCCAAGACCTGATTTACCAAGGCCTCCTGGTTTAAAATTAGTTAAAGTATCTAAGAAATAATATTGATTTCTTGGATCTAGGATTCCAAGGAGACAACATAGAACCTAGCAAGATATTGTTCCTAACACCGCACGTTCTCACTCCTAATTGGGAGTTGAACAATGAGAACATATGGACACAGGGAGGGAAACAACACGTACAGGACCTGTTGAGCAGTAGGGGGCAAGGGGAGGGAACCTAGATGATGGCCAAATAGGTGTAGCAAACCACCATGGCACACGTATACCTATATAACAAACCTGCACGTTCTGCACGTGTATCATGGAACTTAAAAGTAAAATTTAAAAAAAAAAGTGGGGGGGAGCAGGCATGGTGGCTCATGCCTATAATCCCAGCACTTTGGGAGGCCAAGGTGGGTGGATCACCTGAGGTCAGGAGTTCAAGACCAGCCTGACCAACACGGAGAAACCCTGTCTCCACTGAAAAAAAAAAAAAATACAAAATTAGCCAGTTGTGGTGGCACATCCTGTAATCCCAGCTACTCAGGAGGCTAAGGCAGGAGAATCGCTTGAACCCAGGAGGCGGAGGTTGCAGTGAGCCGAGGTCGCACCATCGCACTCTAGTCTGAGCAACAAGAGCGAAACTTCATCTCAAAAAAAGAGATATTGTTCCTGCCATCATAGAGCTGACACTCTGGGAGGAGACAGACATTAATGAATAATTACACACATTTTTTAAAATGCAATTACAACTCTCAGAAGTATACGGTGTTATGAGAGGTTGAGGTGAGAGACTTTGAGGATATAATTGACCTTGACCTCGTGAATCAGGATCTGGAGGATGAGCACCAGTTAACTAGAAGGTCATTAGTGCAGGGAGAGGATCAGGTAGAAGTTTCAGCAGCATGAGGGAGTGGGGCATGAGTGAAGGGCAGAGCAGAATGGTGTGGTGGGTGTGCTTGAAGCAGAAAGAGAAGGGGGAATGTGGTGTGAGATGAAGCTGGAGGGACAGGCAGTGGGAAAAAAAAAGAAAAAACTACACAGGCCCTTAGAAGACATGTTACAAATTTTTACTCTCCTAGGAGTGATGAGAAACCACTGAAGTGCTTTAAGCTGAGAAAAGGAGAATGATGTGATCAGATTTGCTTTTTTGGATAGATATTTTTTGTTGTGATATGGAGAACTGTTTAGATGTGGGGAACACAGGTTGGTACAACCCATATTGAGAGACGCTGTTCTCGGGAAGCTGTTTTGGCCAGAGCCCACAGGTGGAGATTCACTCTGTCATGCATCAAATATTTATTGAGTTCCTCTATATGCAAGGTTCTATGCCAGGGGCTAGAGACGGATGGGGTAGAGAGGTTTGAGCAATAATAAGAGATAAAATAAACACAACCTGCTGATGAACTGGATATGAAGTGTAAGAAGAGGCAGCTGTTGAGAAAACATTTCTAAGTTTCTCACTGATCAAATACAGAATGGATAGTGAAGATGGGTGTTTGGAAGGAAAAACTGGTTATTTGAATCTGGACATTTTGAGTTTGTGATGGCTTTGAGACATCCAATGACAAAGGATCCAGCGGGTCAGTAGGTTAAGAGTCCACAGCACAGAGGGGAAGAGTGTGAATGACCTACACACAGATGGCAGTTGAAGCAATGGATGTGGTTAGATGCTTTAGGGCACCTGAAAAGTTTGAGAAAAGATCAGGGCCTAGGGCTGACTCTTAAAGACAACCAGCACTTCATGGCTGAGTTTAGAGGAAGTTAAACCTGAAAAGGAGTCCAAAAAGAAAGGAGTAGTAAGAGAGAAAAAAGGATAACCGGGGCTGTGTGGAGTCATGGAAACCAAGAACAGAAGAAGTTGGTCAACAGGGAAAAATTCTGCCAATGGGTCAGGGTAGAGAAGGACTAAAAAATATTCATTCATTCCAGCACATGGAGATCATCAATTATGTTTCTGAGAATAACTAGAGTAGAATGAAAGGAAAATGGGAGACAACACTCTCTAGACATGTTTGGATATGAGGGGGAGAGGGAAGAGGCAGGATGGGTATGTGGATAATTTTCCTGCTGCAAAGCACAGCTTTGTTTCTGCTCTGAAATCCTGAGATTTCTACCTCTCTGTTCCCTATTTCAGAAAAAGTACAGAAACTGAGACCTCAAGTTGTCACAGGGAAACCATGGGGCTCTCAGCTCAGAGTAGCTGCCTGGCTCTGAAATGCAGATGAATATATTGTATTTGTCAAATCATTTCAGGGAATAGGGCTCTAGGAAGACCATGGCCCACAGTCAGGAGGCTGTTTGGAAGGGTTCCAAAGATGAGAAGGAAATGTTTGACAGCCAACGTGAGGCCTATATCTTTATTAACAAAATCACTGCTCTGGCTAATGTTTCGATATGAGCAAATATTTCTTTTAATGCAGTTACATTCACAAGTAAAAAATTCACTGCTTTACATAGCAAGCAATGGTGACAGATCTATGTCCCTAAATATTTCATTTTCTTAGCTGAAGCTGTCTTCTTCCTTAAGCATTAACTCACTGAATCCTGCCACTTAGATAAACTGCCTGAAGCAGAAATATATTCCTTATGATTCCACAAACCTTGCTCCTCTATAGCTCTTTTTGATTTTATTGCATGAGCTTTTTGGTGGTAAAAGGTTGCAAACTGTCATTTGTCACTTTTCAGTGGCAGTAATTTAGCATCTAATGAGCACAACTCACAAGCCCACCAGGAAGTTCAGAAGCTCAGAAAATAATGGTGTGGGTGCAAATGGGAGAGACTTTATAAAGGGAGTAATCATGACTCAGACATGGAAGTCAGATTGAGAAAACAGGCTCCAGAGTACACTTGAAAAGAAAACACAAAGAAGAAACTTTAAAGGCGAGTTACTGATAGATGTAGACTAGACCAAAGAGGGGCAGTTAATGCCATGGTAGGAGTGGGAATAAAGTAATAATCATATGGGCCATGGTTGCCCTCATTTATCCAGTGCTACGTGCTATGATCTCATTCACTGCACTGAGGGTTTTGCAATATGATCTCATCTGATCCTTACAGCCGTCCCATGGATTGTTCAGATAACCCAACTGCTCTGAACTTCAGTTTACAAAAGAGAAATTATACTAATGGACCCCAGAAGCACAGGCAACAAAACAAAATTAGACAAATGGTATCTTATAAAAGTGCAAACCTTCTGCACAGCAAAGGAAACAATTCACATAGTGAAGTGATGACTTATGAAATGGGAGAAAACATTGGCAAGCTATACATTTGAAAAGGATTAATATTCAAATATTTATATAGAACTCAAACAATTCAGTAGCAAACACACACACACACACACACCACACACACACACACACACACAAATAACCTGATTTTAAAATAAGCAGAAGACTTATATAGACATTTCTCAAAAGAAGACATGCAAATGGCCAACAGGTACAGACAGACCTCAGAGATATTGCATATTCTGTTCCAGATCACTATAATAAAACAAATTGTACTCATTTTTTGGCTTCCCAGTGCATATGAAAGTTATGTTTATACTACACTGTAAAGTGTGCAATAGCATTATATCTGAGAAAACAATGTACATACCTTAATCTAAAAATACCTTATCGCTAAATTATCCGAACTTTCAGCAAGTCATAATCTTTTTGCTGGTGGAGGGTCTTGCCTTCATGTTGGTAGTTGATGACTAACCGGGGTGGTAGCTGAGGAAGGTTAGGGTGACTATGGTAATTTCTTAAAATAAGACAATAAAGTTTGCTGCATCGATTGACTATCATGAAAGATTTCTCTGCTATTTGATAGCATTTGACCCACCATAGAACTTTTATCAAAATCAAACTCAACTCTCTCAAACCCTGTTGCTGCTTTATCAACAACATTTATGTAATATTGTAAATCCTCTTTTTTGAGATGGGGTCTCACTCTGGCACAGTCTTAGCTCACCATAGCCTCGACCTCCCCAGGCTCAGGTGATTCTTCCACCTCAGCCTCCAGAGTAGCTTGGACTAAAGGCCTGTACCACCATGCCCAGCTAATTTTTGTATTTCTAGTAGAGATGGGGTTTCACCATGTTGCCCAGGCTGTTCTCGAACTCCTGGGTTCAACAGATTCACCAGACTCAGCTTCCCAAAGTGCTAGGATTACAGGTGTAAGCCACAGCACCCAGCCATTTCTTGTCATTTCAACAATGTTCACAGCATTTTTACCAAAAGTAGATTCCTCCTCAAGAAATTGCTTTCTTTGTTCATCCATAAGAAATAACTCCTCCATCTATTCAAGATTTATCATGGGATTGCAGCAATTCAGTGATATCTTCAGGCTCCACTTTGAGTTCTAGTTCTCTTACTACTTTCACCACATCTGCAGTTACTTCTTCCACTGAAGTCTTGAACCCTTCCAAGTCATTCATGAGAATTGGAATCAACTTCTTCCAAATTCCTGTTCATATTGCTATTTCTACCTCCTCCTATGGTTCTCAAATGTTCTCAATGGTATCCAGAATAGTGAATTCTTTTAAGAAGGATTTCAATTTACTTTTCCCAAATCCATCAGAGAAAACACTGTCTGTGACAGCTATAGCTTTATAAAATGTATTCCTTAAATAATAAGACTTAAAAGTCAAAATGACATTGATCCATGGGGCTGAATATTATATGCTTTAACAGACACAAAACCTACATTAATCTCCTTGTACATCTCCATCAGAGCTTTTGGGTGGCCAGGTGCATTGTCAATAAGCAGTAATACTCTGAAAGGAATATTTTTTTCTGAGCAGTAGGTCTCAACAATGGACTTAAAATATTCAGTAAAGCATACCATAAAGCGGTGTGCTGTCAATCAGGCTTTGTTGTTCCATTTCTAGAGCACAGAAAGAGTTGATTTAGCATAATTCTTAAGCACCCTAGAATTATCAGAATGGTAAATGAGCACTGGCTCCAACTTAAAATCACCAGCTGCATTAGCCCCTATCAAAAGAGACAGCCTTTCCTTTGAAGCTTCAAAGCTGAGCATTGACTTCTCTCTAGCTATGAAAAGCCTAGACGGCATCTTCCTCCAATGGAAGGCTATTTTGTCTCCATTAAAAATCTGTGTTTTAGTGTAACCGCCTTCATAAATGATCTTAGCTAGATCTTATGAATAACTTGCTGCAGGTTTTACATCAACACTTGCTGCTTCACCTTGCAGTTTTATGTTAAAGAGCTGGCTTTTTTTCTTAAACCTCATGAACCAGCCTCTGCTAGCTTCAAACTTTTCTTGTGCTGCTTCCTCATCTCTCTCAGCTTTCAAACAATTTAAGAAAGTTAGGACCTTACTCTGAATTAGGCTTTTGCTTAAGGGAACATTGTGGCTGGTTTGATCTTCTATCTAGACCACTAAAACTTTCTCCATATCAGCAACAAGCCTGCTTCACTTTCTTATCATTCATGCATTCACTGGAGTAACACATTTAATTTCCCTCAAGAACTCTTCTTTTGTGTTCACAGCTTGGCTAGCTATTTGATGCAAGAGGCCCAGCTTTCAGCATATCTTGGCTTTTGACGTGGCTTCCTCACTAAACTTAATCATTTGCAGTTCTTGATTAAACTGAGAGACTTGCAACTCTTTCTTTCACTTGAACATTTAGAAGTGATTGTAGGGCTATAAACTGACTTAATTTCAATATTGTTGTGGCTCAGGGAATAGGAAAGCCTGAGGAGATGGAGAGAGATGAGGGTATAGCCAGTCAGAACACATGCAACATTTACCAATTAAGTTCACCATCTAATTTGGGTGTGATTTGGTGTGTCCCAAAACAATTATAAAGATCATTGTTCACCATAACGGATGTAACAATGAAGAAAAAGTTTGAAATATTGCAGGAATTGCCAAAATATGACACAGAGACACAAAGTGAGTACATGCTATTGGAAAAGTGGTACCAGTAGACTTGCTCAGTACAGGGTTGCCACAAATCTTCAATTTGTAAAAAGCATATCTGCAAAGTACAATAAGGTAAAGTGCAATAAAGCAAGGCATGCCTGTGTACTAAAAAATGCTGAATATCACTAATCATCAGGGAAATGCAAATTAAACCCATAAGATACCACCTCACACCTGTAAGAATGCCTATTATCAAAAAGACAAAAGATAAGTGTTGGAGGGGATGTGGAGAAAACTGAACCCTGGTACACTTGGTGAGAATGTAAATTAGTACAGCCATTATGGAAAACAATACGGAGGTCTCACAAAACAAATAATAAAAATAGATCTATGATATGATTCAGTAATCCTTCTATTAGGTATATATCCAAAGGATATGAAATCAGTACGTCAAAGAGCTATCTGTACAGCCTTGTTTATTTCAGCATTAGTCACAATACTCAATATATGGAATCAAATCAAGTGTCCATCAACAAATGAATAAAGAAAATGTGGTACTTGTACACAATAGAATAGTCTGCAGCCTTAAAAAAAGAATGAAATCCTGTTATTTGAGATAACGTGGATGAACCTGGAGACATTATTTAATACAACATGATCTCACTTATACATGGAATCTAAAGAGGTCAGACTCAGAAAGTAGAATGATGTTTACCAGGAACTTGGTGGGGTGGGAAGAACTGGGGAGATGTTGGTCAAAGAATTCAAACTTTCAGGTAGGAGGAATAAGTTCAAGGGAGCCATTGAATTCAATTTTCAAGTATACGGTACATTGTTACAGTACAGAACAGAACACTTAAAATCTGCTCTGACCAAATTAACACTAGTCACTGTACCTACAGTTAATAACAGTGTACTGTATATTTGAAATTTGGTCAGAGCAGATCTTAAGTGTTCTCACCACAAAAAAAAAAAAATCAGTACATGAGGTGATGGATATGTAAGTTAGATTGATTTAGCTATTCCACAATGTATACATATTCAAAACATCATGTTGTACGCCATAAATATATAATTTTTTTGTCAACTTAAAAAAATTTAGAAAACATATCAAAATGCAAAAAAAGGAATTATAATAATGACTAAAGCCACAAAACAACTTCAAGTTTTGGAGACAGATTTTTTTATTATACTTTAATTTCTGACGTACATGTGCAGAACATGCAGGTTTGTTACATAGGTATACATGTGCCATGGTGGTTTGCTGCAGCCATCCTCCTGCCATCTACATAAGGTATTTCTCCTAATGCTACCCCTCCCCTACCTCCCACCCTACTACTGGCCACGGTGTGTGATGTTCTCTTCCCTACGTCCATGTGTTCTCATTGTTCAACTCCCACTTAGGAGTGAGAACATGTGGTGTTTGGCTTTCTGTTGTGTTAGTTTGCTGAGAATGATGGTTTCTAGCTTCATTCGTGTCTCTGCAAAAGACATGAAGTCATCCTTTTTTGTGGCTGCACAGTATTCCATGCTGTATATGTGCCACATTTTCTTTATCCAGTCTATCATTGGTGGGCATTTGGGTTTGTTCCAAGCCTTTGCTATTGCAAACGGTGCCACAATAAACATGTATGTGCCTGTGTATTTATAGTAGAATGATTTATAATCCTTTGGGTATATACCCAGTAATGGGATTGCTGGGTAAAATGGTATTTCTAGTTCTAGATCATTGAGGAATCGCCACACTGTCTTCCACAATGGTTGAACTAATTTACACTCCACCAACAGTGTAACAGCATTCCTATTTCTCCACATCCTCTCCAGCATCTGTTATCTCCTGACTTTTTCATAATCGCCATTCTAACTGACATGAGATCTCATTGTCATTTTGATTTGCTTTGGAGACAGACAGATTTTTATACCGAGGTCCCTCTAACTCAGGTTTTTAATAATTGTGCCACAGACTACACTATAATAAAGAGATCTGCGATTTTTCTACATATGGCTACATATGAACTGTGTGACTCGGGACAAGAAAGGTAAAATAACTTTCTCTAGTTTCACATCCATAAAATGAGGAGGTTGAATTAGGTGAATTCTCTACTCTCCAGAATTAAGGCTACCATTTCACTGGCCTCCTTCACAAGTAATTGTCTGAATTATTGTTTGAAAACCTCTGGTGATAGAGCCTGCAATTTTAAGAGCTGGTCCATGCTATTATTTCAAGAAAAGGAAAACACTGTGCCAATATGCACTTGCAAAATACAGTTAACCTTCTTGAAGTTTTAGCTGTGCTAACCACATATCCACCCTCCTCTCTCAGCTCTAACCACTGATAACAGACAGCTAAAAACAAAAGCCAAATAAACATGATATTGATTTCTATGCCAACTTTATCACTGATAAAACAGGACTGGATATGGCTTGTGACCAACTAGCTCACAAATTGTTTTTTCATTATGTTAGCAGCTTTACTGAGGTGAAGCTGACATACAATAAATAATACATATCTAAAGTATAGAATTTGAAAAATTTTGGCATAGGAACACACCCATGAAACCATCAACACAACCCCAATCCAGACAAGAAGCATATCCATCCTCCTTATAAGTTTCCTCGAGTTCCTTTCCTCCCTCCCCTGCTGCCCCTCCTTTTCCCCCAGACACCCCCAGGCAAGTACTGTTCTGCTTCCATCACTATAGATTACCTTGCGTTTTCTAGAATGTCATGTAAATGGAATTATACAGAATATACTCCTTTTGCCTGGACTCCTTTATTTAATGTAATTATTTTGAAATCTGCCCATGTTGCAGTATGTATCAATAGTTCATTCTTTTTTTATTACTGAATATTCCATCATATGGTTATATAAAGTTTGTTTATCCATTTACCTATTATAGGACATTTTGGTTGTTTTCAACTTTTGGCTATTACCAATAAGACTGCTGGAGAGAGATCCAAGATGGCCGATTAACAACAACTCAGTATTGTAGCTCCCAGTGAAAGTGCAGAGAGCTAGTGGATGCCGCACTTTCAGACGAATTTTTGTTGCCCACAGACTGGGAGATTCCTGGCGGAGGAGCCACATGGGTAGCCAGGGCGACTTTTTTGGCCGGCGTGGCTATTTTGCTGGCACCCCGGCACAGCACTTCTCGGCGCGGAGTATACAGGATGGGGTGCCCTTTGAGTCTGGCTCGGCTGGTCCCATCCTCACAAGGAGAACAGCAATTGGAAGCGCTGAGGACTGAGAGTCTCACAGTAAGCACAGCTGAACCAAGAAGGTCCAGCTGTGCGGGGAAGGGGCGTCCACCAAAGGAAAACTAAGAAACAGAAAAAACTTCATCACCGGGCGGAGAGATCCAAGAAGGCCAATTAACAACAGCTCAGGATTGTAGCTCCCAGTGAAAGCACAGAGAACGAGTGGACACCGCAATTTCAGATGAATTTCTGTGGCCCACAAACTGGGAGATTCCTGGCGGAGGAGCCACACGGGTCACCAGCGCGACTCTTTTGGCCGGTGCAGCTGTTTTGCCAGCGCCCCGGCGGCGCGGCGCAGTGCTTCTCAGTGCAGAGTATACGTGACTGGGTGCCCTTAGAGTTGGGCTCGGCTGGTCCCATCCCCACAAGGAGAACAGCAATTGGAAGTGTTGAGGACTGAGAGTTTCACAGTAAGCACAGCTGAACCGGGAAGGTCCAGCTGTGCGGGGAAGGGGCGTCCACCAAAGGAAAACTAAGAAACAGAAAAAACTTCATCACCAACAAGCCGGATGTTCACTCAGACCCAATCTGAAAGTCAGCAATTACAAAGACGACAGGTGGATAAATCCACAAAAATGGGAAGAAACCAGTGCAAAAAGGCT
>CAUYLG010030875.1:0-35099 GCA_963573385.1 Cacajao melanocephalus
TGGTGGTGATGGTGATGGTGATGGTGATGATGGTGGTGATGGTGATGGTGATAGTGAGGGTGAGGGTGATGGTTACAGGCTGTGGAAGTCCTCAACACACTCAGTCGTACACTCTGCAGCGCCTTGACGGCAGTGGTGCTACCATTCATGTTCATGCCCTTCCCATGGAAAGCACTAGTTGAGGGCATTGGTGGCACCCGATAACCATTGCTGAATGAAGGAAAAAAGGAAAAAGGGTCCTCTTGGAGTGGCTAGTGTGCCCCCTGCCTGCCCAGTTGGCCTGCACAGTGCTCTCCAGGGTGGGCACAGGCAGGGGGAGTGCTTTGCCCAGGTCTGGTCCACTCTCCACTTGCCCCACAGGAGAAGACGGGCTTGCCTGGGTGAAGCCAAGAGAATAAGGACTCCAGGGCTGGGCTCGGTGGCTCACACCTGTAATCCCAGCACTTTGGGAGGCCGAGGCAGGTGGATCACAAGGTCAGGAGTTCAAGACCAGCCTGGTCAAGATGATGAAACCTCATCTCTACTAAGAATGCAAAAATTAGCTGGGTGTGGTGGTGGGCACCTGTAATCCCAGCCACTCAGAAGGCTGAGGCAGAGAATTGCTTGAACCTGGGAAGCGGGGGTTGCAGTGAGCTGAGATTGCGTCACTGCACTCCAGCCTGGGTGACAGAGTGAGATTCTGTCTTAAAAAAAAAAAGAGAGAGAGAGAGAATAAGGACCTCCATTGCCCAGCCCCCTGCATCCCAGCCCTGGAGCCCACTTAACTTTCTGTGCCTTCAGTGGAATCGGTGCCTTCAATGGGGAGGGCAGGACAGCCCCGGGTGCCCCAGCTTCAGCTGCTCGGAGGAGCTTTGAACCCCTCAGTGGGTTCAGAGGCCTTCTGCTTCCCAGGGGTTGAAGGACTCAGAAAGGTGAACCAGCAGGCCTATAATTAGTGCCCACCCATCCGAGGGCCACTGTGCCTCAGCGTTCCAGGGCTGGGAGAGATATAGCCCCTGGAGCTGACCTCTGTTCCCCCTTGGGCTACAAAGGCTGGAATACCAGGGGCAGCCCACACTTGTCCTGAGGGCCTGGCTGGCCCTGTATCCACACCGAGGAAGGGGACTGTGGAAGAAAGGGCTTCTGGGAGGGTTAAAAGCCAGCACCCCTGGGAGGCAGGGTGCTGTTCTCAGACCCGCTGATTCAAACGTGGCTTTGGTCATTTCTGTTGTTTGATCATGACAGCATTCGCAGCCGTGTGGCCCAGAACCGGCCTCTGCCTCTCCCCAGCCTCCGTGTTCCCATCTGTCAAGTGGGGCTCCCCCAGTGGTCACTGAGAGCTGCTGAGGCCACACAGATGGGGAGTGGTCTGTAAATAACAGCTGCACTGCACAGCCGTGAGAGGACGCGGGAGAAACCTGGCCCTGCTCTCCAGCCAGCAGCAGGGCACCGCAGTGCAGAGAAACACAGCACCCCCCGCCAGGTGCCCTTTCGGCGGCACTCTCACTGGAGGGGCTGCTGGCCTGCGCCTGGAAGGCGGGGAATGAACAGAAAAGTCTAGAGGACACAGTGAGTGTTGGTGGTGGGCTGGGAGATCTTGGGAGCTGTCATGCCTTGGGCAGGCTGGTTTCAAGACAGAAATTTTAAAAATTCATTTATTATCACTGATAAACACATTTATCTGCCTTTTGTATAGTTCAGGAGAAAAGCACTGTAATTCATCATCCATCCGTCCTCCACTTATCTACTATCCATCATTCATCATCCATCTTTCCATCCATCCATCCATCTGTTCCCTCATTCATCTACTCATCTACTATGTGTTCATCTATCCATCCATCTTCCATGTTTTCATCCATCCATCCTTCTATCCTTCCATCCATCCATCATTCATTCATCCATCCATCCATCTGTCCACCCATTCATCTATCAATCTGTCTTCCATCTTTTCATCCATCTACCTATCCATCCTTCTATCCTTCCATCCATCCTTCATTCATCCATCCATCCACCCATTCTTCCATCCTTCCATCTAGCTTTGCATCCATCCATCCCCCATCCATCCTCTCATCTACCATCCATCCAACAAGCCTATGGGCATCCATCAGTGGGCCTGGAGCCTGGGTAGAGAGTGCAGCAGGCACCCATGCAGCTAAATGCCAGACCCTCCGCTGGGCAGGATGGACAGAGGTGGTGCTACCACCTTGTGCATCAGAACCTTGCAGTTTCACAGGGTGGCCCTGTGATGTGGAAAGGCCCAGATTGCAGGGCTGAAGGTAGGGTGGAGAAGACAGGGCAGAGAGAACTGGCTGCCTGGTAAGGAGTGTTTACAGTCTCAGGCCTTGGAAGCAGATCAACCTGGGCCCTAGGCTCAAAGCTCCCTTCACAGGCTGTGAGGCCAGATAAAGAGCTCTGACATATCTGTTGATCCCAAGCTCTTCCCTGCCCCAGGACCTTTGCACATGATGTCTGTTGAAAACAATCTTCCCTCCACTCTTCACCAGTTGGGTCGCTTTACAATCTTTACTTCTAAAGGTGTCACCTCATCAGAGAGACCTATCACGATCTCCCTACTTCAAACTGGGGCCCCTTCTCATTTTGTTCTAACAGTGCCTTGTTATTTTCCTTCAAAGAACCCAACATAATCTGCAATTATCTAGTGAATTGTCCACTCGCTGCTGTCCCCACCAGTCCCCCACACGCAGATGAGGTACCTGGACTCTTTATTTCCACCACCTCAAGTGTGCCTTTGCCTGAGGACCTTTCCCGGGGACAGACACTCCCTCAACTTTCAGCCTGCTCGCCTCAGACAAGAATCCCAGGGCTTGTGATGGGAAGCCCTGGGGCCTCTTTGTGCAGAAAGGCGAGGACTGAAGGGTTATGGGTGGAACAATGCCAGTGTCTACTACATCCTGCCATGATTCACCTTTTGCGGATGAGAAACCTGAGGCTCAGAGAGATGAAGCAATTTTCTCAAGGTCACACAGCCAGTGAGGGACATGTCAGGGCTGATTGCAAGATCGCTCAGGCTCCAGTGCTTATGTTACATGGAGCCCAAGGAGGGGAGCTAGAACAGGCAGGTGCCAAGAAGTGAGAGGCGGGAAAATCGTGTGGCCGTTCTGAAACTGCAGAGCAGAGAGCCACGCACGACCCAGAGATTCGCTCCTGGGTATTTGCCCCAGAGAAGTGCAAACACACGTCCACACAAAAACCTCTGTGCCAACGTTTCTAGCAGCATTATTCATGATAGCCAGTGCATGGCAGCAACCCAAGTGCCCACCAAGTGATTGATGGATAAATGCAACGTATCCGCTCTCTACTGTAACTAGCATACACAATGCTCTGTGCGTACAGTGCTATGGGCGTAAGATGAAACGGTGTTCAACAATAGAAGGAATGAAGTGCTGCTGCTACAGCAATTCACTTACAGCACCCATGAGCCTGGAGGGCCAGGTGCTGAGTGAAGGAAGCCAGCCCAAAGGGACATACGTATGATTCCATACCTATGCAATGTCCACAGTAGGCAAATCCATAGAGATGAAAAGTAGATTAGTGACTTCCAGGAGCTGATGGGGAAAGTGGAGATACTGCTCATTGGTATGGGTTTTTTTTTTCTTCTTTTCTTTTCTTTTTTTTTTTTTTGAGTCAGAGTCTCACTCTGTCGCCCAGGCTGGAGTACGGTGGCATGATCTCGGCTCACAGCAACCTCCGCCTTCTGGGTTCAAGCAAGTCTCCTGCCTCAGCCTTCTTAGTGGCTGGGATTATAGGCATCCATCACCATGCCCGGATAATTTTTGTATTTTTAGTAGAGACAGGATTTCACCATGGTGGCCAGGCTGATCTCGAACTCCTGACCCTGTGATCCCCTAGCCTCGGCTTCCCAAAGTGCTGGTATTACTGGCGTGAGTCACTGCGCCCAGCTCACAGTATGGGGGTTCTTTTGGGATGATGAAAGTGTTCTGGAATAGATGGTGGTGATGGTCATGTCACACTGAATAAAATAATGCATTGCACTCCTTAAATGGGTGGATTGTATGGTATGTGAATGGTGTCACATATGAATGATACCTCCATGAATCTGCTGGCACAGACACGTGGTCTGCAAATCTTTCTAGGAGAGTGGGGCTGGGCAGGCCCTCCCCACCCTTGGAGACAATCTGTGGCATCGGAGGTGAGAGCGGGGTTGTCCCAGGTGGTCTGGGAGGGCACCCCTACATGCAGTACTGAAGCCTACCAGCAGATGGCAGCGATCTCAGGGACAAGCTTCAGGTGTGGCAGAGTCGGCTGAGGACACCTCGTTGGGTCTTTTCATCCATCCATCTTTCCAGCTGGTGGGCAATGGTGTCTCTCTCTCTGCCGGTGACGTGCTGTGGCAGTTGCTGATTCACCTTGACCAGGCAGTAGGGGAAGGAGTCAGGACGGACCGTGCCTGGTCATCCTGGCATGTCCCAGTGGCACACGAGGGCAGAGGGCCCCCTCCCCAGGCACAAGGGCCAAGCCTGGCACAGAGGAGGAGGCGGCAGTGGGCCTAGGGCGTGGGTAGGGTATGCAGCAGGCTCCCATTCTTGCCACTGGAGGAAAAATGGGCAGCAGAGCTATGCAAAATAATGATGATGATGATGACCATGGTGGGGAGAGGAGGAAGGGGTGCATTTAGTGGGTGGCTTTCCCACCTGGGGCCATGTTGCTTTGACTCCACCTCAGCTCTCTGAGTTGGATTCTAATTCTCCCCATGTGACAGGTGCATCAGAGAAGAAAGTCTTGCCCAAGGTCACACGGCTTGCAAGAACTGAAGCCAAATTCACACCCAACTGCCCGGCTGATCTTGGGCTCGAATGGTCCTAACAGGATCTTGATTCCATGTTTTTTGTCTTAGGCTATTTTGTTTGTTTGTTTGCTTGTTTTTTGACAGAGTCTTGCTGTGTCACTCAGGCTGGAGTACAGTGGCACAATCTCGGCTCACTGCAGTCTCTGCCTCCCAGGTTCAAGTGATTCCCATGCCTCAGCCTCCTGAGTAGCTGGGATTACAGGCACACAGTAGAGACGGGGTTTTGCCACATTGTCCAGGCTGGTCTCGAACTCCTGACTTCAAGTGATCCACCAGCCTTGGCCTCCCAAAGTGCTGGAATTACAGGCGTGAACCACCATGCCTGGCGTGTCTTAGGGTTCTTGATTTAAACCAGTGGTTCTTGAAATTTGCATTTCAGGCCCCACCCCAGATCTGCTGAACCAGAACCCTGAGGTGACACCCAGCAATCTGTGTGTTTCAAGCACACCAGGTGGTTTAGATGCCCTAGAGTTTAGGAACCTGTGATTTAAAGGGGCATCCCCATGGGTCGTTCATGCTGATTGAGTCAGCGTACACAGTGCTCTGCTATGGGCTGGGTGCTTTTCACTCATCATCCACTGAACTCACTCAGTGACCCTGCAAGGATGGCCACTATGATTCTCATTTTACAGGTAGGGGAGACTGAGGCCCAGGGGTAAAGCCTGAAGTCCCTAACTGTGAGGGAAGAGCTTAGACAGGAGGCTGGTCTGAGAGGCCACTCTGCACCAGGCACAGTGACTGCCAACCCCAACATACACACATTCTCTGTAGAGTAGAGGTTCAGGGGAAGGCATTGCCACTGGAATATGGACATCATTGTCTGGGGACACCTCAAGCCTTGAGCATGAGGGAGACAGGCCAGAGTGGGAAAGGAGTCACAGTCCCCTTAAAGCTCACCAAGGCCTCATCTGGGGCATCCCCAGACCCCTCAGCAGGAAGGTGGGTCTTCCCAATGCTCACCCAACCTGCACCCAACCTTGAGGTGCACAGGAAAGACTTGCTTTCAGGATCCAATGGGTTTGGGTCCATGGTTCATCTTGGTCTGAGTTGAACCTCCCAGAGTATCTGTTTTCCCTCTAT
This sequence comes from Cacajao melanocephalus, assembly GCA_963573385.1. Lineage (NCBI taxonomy): Eukaryota > Metazoa > Chordata > Mammalia > Primates > Pitheciidae > Cacajao > Cacajao melanocephalus. The sequence goes on from CAUYLG010030875.1 coordinate 5,888, forward strand.
GAGTTATAACAGAATTCAGCCTAGCTATGCAGGCCAGCAAATTTAAGATACATGTACCCCAAATAAGTTAAAAACTGGTGTTTCTCATGTAAAGGAAGTCCAGGGTGATGAGCTTGCTCAGATTCATCAAGGACCCAAGTCCCTCCACCTTTTTCCTTCATATTTGTCATGTAGCTTTGACTTCATGGTACAAAACGGCTGCTTAGGCTCCAGCCATCCCATCCACATTCCAACCAGCAGTAGCAAAGAAGGCAGGTTGGTCTCCTTCCTCAAAGGTCATCTCCTAGAAGCCACGCCCACTACTGTTATGTACCTTCCATTGGCCAGCCTTCAGTCACATGGCCAATCCAAGCTGCAAGGGAGGCTGGGAAATGTAGTTTTTACTCCAGGCAGCCAGTGCCAGACAAAACTCAGGGCTTCTATTGCTGTGGAGAAAAAAGAAAAGGGATATTGGGGGCCAGTGACACAGTCTCCTCAGAGTGGGCATCACAGTTCCTCATCCACCCAGCTATGTGCCTCCTGGGGCTGTCAAGTGGTTTTTTTGTTTTGTTTTGTTTTTTTCCTGGAAGCTTCTTCAAATGTCAAGAGCACAGGAGAACACTTGGTGTATGGATGTCCTCTGACCCGCCGTGGGAGTGATGTTATTTACTGCCAGCTCAGCCAGAGACCACCTGCTGGAGGTCACAGCGCTACTGGTCCCACTTCAAGCCCAACCATCAGAGCTTCCCCAGCCCAAGCCTAACAACCTCCCTTGGAGGCTTTTCCAGCAAGACGCTGAGTGGCTGTCACCAGAGGCTCCTCCCTGGGCAGCGGCAGATTTTTTGGGCTGGTGTCCTCACCTGTCACCCCCACCCTCCCCCCAGGGGGACCAGGTAAGGGGGATTGGCCAGGCCAGCATCTCCCGCGGAACCACTGTCCCAGCCCCGTGTGGTGCCTCACATCTGTAATCCCAGCACTTTGAGAGGCCAAGGCAGGAGGACCACCTGAAGTTGGGAGTTTGAGATCAGCCTGGCCAACAAGATGAAACTCTGTCTCTACTAAATATACAAAACATTAGCCAGGCATGGTAGGGTGCCTATAATCCCAGCTACTTGGGAGGCTGAGGCAGGAGAATCACTTGAATCTGGGTGGCGGAGATTGCAATGAGCCGAGATCTTGCCATTGCACTCCAGCCTGGGCAACAAGAGCGAAACTCCATCTAAAAAAAAAAAACAAAACAAAACAAAACAAAAAAAAACACAGTCCTGAGGGCCAAGAAAGCCGTCAGGGCTAGCGGGCTCCGAGGGTAGCTGTGCACCTTGGCCAAGCTGACCCGGCCCTGGACACTGGAAGTGGCGGTCTGCACCTGAATGCTGGTGCTCAGTCCCCCAGCCTGGGCCCTCAGCTCCTCCCACATGCGGGTGCAGTAGCCGCAGTATGTTGGTGGTATCTGCCGCCTTCCTGGAGGTCTGACCTCTAGCAGCCCTTCCTGGGGCACTTGGATGAGGAGGCTCAGCCAGGGGCCCTCACCAGGCACACGGCAGGACTGGCATCTGAGCCAGGCCCTGTGTAGACCTCTGCTCCAGCCACGTTGCCTCTCGCTGGCACAGGGGCCCAGGCAGCCCTGCTCCCCCAGAGCATGACTTCGAACCCAGCTCTGCACAGGTGGGAGCCCCTAATCCCTGCTGGCCAGGTGCCAGCTCTGCTCCACTCACCTGGAGACACTGCAGGGGTGGCGATCGGGTTTTGGGACCCAGAGCTGAGGTCCTGGATTACTCTGGCTGAACAAAGACAGGGACCAGCCTTTCAGAAATCAGCTTCCCTCCATGATCTCAGGGATGCAGTTCCCCAAGGGTGGCCTTATCATGACCTGGGAGGGGTCGGATATAGGGAGGAGAGCACTGGACCAGGAGCAAGTGCAAGTCCCGTAGGCCAGAGCCAAGAGCCACCGTGTGATGTGAAGCTCGCCTCACTGAGTCTCGGAAGTGTGCTCTCTCACTCAGGCCCCAGGATTATCCCAGGAGGTATGTGTGGTCACTATCATCCCCATTTTACCAATGAGGGAACAGCTCAGAGAGGTGAAGCCATCTGCCTGAGGTCACATAGCACTAAGTCTTCATGGTTAAAGCAGAGGTTAAACAGCGGGACAGACCCATTTTCCACCCTGGCTCTACCTCTTCCCTTGCCGTGAGTGGGACAGTCCCTTTGCCCCTCTAAGCCTGGTTTCTCCCTGTAAAATGGGGGTTGCCCCCCCTGCCCCACACCCCTCATAGGGAGCATTGCAGAGCAGGCAGTGTGAGAGACTTAGGTGAGAAGGTCTTAGAGTCTCTTCACAGGCGGGACCCCAGAGGTCACCCTGATGGCTGGTCCTGCAGGAGAGGCTGCTGAGTGGGGATGAAGCTTGAACTTGAGTCCTGGTCCAAGAAGAGTGTGACCCGTGTCCTTGGGGAATGCCATGGCCTAGCTCCAGGCCACCCTTCTGTGCCCCGCCCCACCCCCAGCTCCCCTGTCCATGAGGATGGACCTGGGCATTGGCCACTCGGCGTGACTGCCTGCAGCAGCAGTTGGGGCTATCCCTCTGATGGTGGGGAAGACCCGCGAGGTACCATCCACTCTTCCCGCCCAGTGCCCTTCTCTGCTCACTGACCTCCTCTCCGTGCCAGCCTGGCACCAGCCCCTGCAGGGAGAGGACGTGAGAGGGGCCTGCTCCTGTGTCTACGCGGCCCACACCCATGATGCACTCAGACAATATAAGAAACAAAGAGCCCAAAAAGCCACTCCAGGTGGTAGGGAGCATGTCACAGGTCTAAAGCCTGAGCAGGCGAGAGGGGCACAGCCGGGGAGACAGGTGACAACTTGACCAGGAAGACCTGCCTAGGGAAGTGACATCCAAGCAAAGACCCCGGTGGCAAGAAGGAGCCACCCTGCAGGGAGGGTGTCCATCATTGCAAAAGCCCTGGGGTGCAGGAGTTCCAGCTCAGGCCCCAGCAGCCAGGCCAGCAGGGAGGCTGTCCGGAACCTGCAGAGGGCTGGGGTGATGAAGGCAGGCAGGACGGCCCTTGCAGGGCTGAGCCAGGGACTCTGCATTTTGTTCCGACTGTAGTCAGGGGCTAAGTCTGGGGCTGTGGCTGTGTGGGCAGGTGGAGAAGCCCCTCTACTTTTGTCTGGGGATCTTGCTTATGGCCCACCCTGAAAAACAGACCCTCTCAGAACTTTGGGAGGCCGAGGTGGGCAGATCACGAGGTCAGGAGTTCGAGACCAGCCTGGCCAACATGGTGAAACTCTATCTCTACTAAAATTACAAAAGTTAGCCAGGTGTGGTGGCAGGCGCCTGTAATACCAGCTACTCAGGAGGCAGGGGCAGGAGAATCGCTTGAATCCAGGAGGCGGAGGTTGCAGTGAGCCAAGATTGTGCCACTGCTCTCCAGCCTGGGCAACAGAGCCAGATTCTGTCTCAAGAAAAAGAAAGAAAGAAAAAGAGAGGGAGGGAGGGAGGGAGGGAAGGAAGGAAAGAAGGAAGGAAGGACAAAGGAAGGAAAGAAGGAAGGAAGGAAGGAAAGAAGGAAGGAAGGAAGGGAAGGAAGGGAAGGAGGGAGGGAGGGAAGGAAGGAAGGAAGGAAGGAAGGAAGGAAGGGAAGGAGGGAGGGAAGGAAGGAAGGAAGGAAGGGAAGGAAGGAGGGAGGGAAGGAAGCAAGGAAAAGGAGGCTGGGCGCGGTGGCTCACACCTATAATCCCAGCAGTATGGGAGGCCGAGGCGAACGGATCACAAATTCAAAAGTTCGAGACCAGCCTGACCAGCATGGTGAAACTCCATCTCTACTAAAAATTCAAAAATTAGTTGGGTATGATGGTGGGTGCCTGTAATCCCAGCTATTCAGGAGGCTGAGGCAGGAGAATCGCTTGAACCTGGGAGGCAGAGGTTGCAGTGAGCCAAGATTGCGCCATTGCACTCCAGCCTGGGCGACAAGAGCAAAACTTCATCTCAAAAAATAAATTAATTTAAAAAAAAAAAAGGTAAAGGAAGAAACAGTCATCCAAGCTAGGCAAGTCTGAGAAACTGTTACAGCCAAGAAGAGCCAGTGGAGATGAGAGAACTACATGTGACGGGTGTTCTGCCTGGATCCTGGAACAGAAAGGACATTAGGGAAAACTGAGGAGCTCTGTATAAAGCATGTACTTTAGTTAATTACCATGGGTCAGTATCGGTTCATTGATTACAGCAAGTGTCCCACACTAACACGAGATGCTGGTAACAGGGGACACGCAGCATGAGATACACGGGAGCTCTTTGCACTATCTTTGGAATTTTTCTAGAGATCTAAAATTATTTAAAAATAAATGTTTACTAAAACTTATTAAAAACTGGCCGGGTATGGTGGCTCACACCTGTAATCCCAGCACTTTGGGAGGCTGAGGCAGGCAGATTATCAGGTCAGGAGTTTGAAAACAGCCTGGCCAACATGGTGAAACCCTGTTTCTACTAAAAATACAAAAATTAACCAGGCGTGGCAGTGTGCACCTGTAGTCCCAAGTACTGGGGAGGCTCAGGCAGAAGAATCGCTTCAGCCCAGGAGGCGGAGGTTGCAGTGAGCCAAGATGGCGCCGTTGTACTCCAGCCTGGGCGACAAGGCAAAATTCCGTCTCAAAACAAAACAAACAAACAAAACAAACAAATAGAAAAAAACTTATTAAAAACTAAAAGTTGGCCTGGCATGGTGGCTCACACCTGTAATCCTAGCACTTTGGGAAGCTGAGGCAGGCGGATCACCTGAGGTCAGGAGTTCGAGACCAGCTTGGACAACATGGTGAAATCCTGTCTCTAAAAAAAAAAAAAAAAAACCCAAAAAACCTAAAAGTTAAATATCATTGCCTGCTTGCCAATTAACAAAGACAAAACAAAGTAGGAAAAAACAATAACAAACAAAAAAATATATCCAATACTGGTGAGAATGTGGTTACACGGGCAGCCGCCCGACCATGTGCTCCAAACAGCATCAGCTGATACTTTTCAATGGATACATAATGTTTTACTCTTTATGGGGTATACTGTGATATTTTGTTACATGCATAGAATGTCTTTGCGGGGCTTTATTGTGGCACGCACGTGTGTGTGTGTGTGTGTGTGTGTGTGTGTGTGTGTGTGTGTTTTGAGACAGGTTCTTGCTCTGTCACCCAGGCTGGAGTGCATTGGTGTGCTCATCGCTCACTGAGGCCTCGACCTCCTGGGTTCAAGTGATCTTTCTGCCTCAGCCTCCTGAGTAGCTGGGACCACAGGAGCATGCTACCGTTCCCAGCTAATTTTTAATTGTTTGTTTGTTTGTAGAGACAAGGTCTCACTATGTTGCCCGGGCTGGTCTTGAAGTCTTGGGCTCAGGTGACCCTCCTGCCTCTGCCTCCCATCTGCTGGGATTACAGGCATGAGCCACCATGCCCGGCCCTATGCATAGAACATGGAATGCTCAGGTCATGGTGTGTGGGGTGTTGATCACCTTGAGTACTGGTCATCTCTATGTGTTAGAAACATTTCAAGTCCTCTCTCCTGGCTACTGTGAAATATAAAACACATTATTGTTTTCTATATAAATGGATACGTTTGAGGATCTTAAATTTATAGCCCCAAATCCAGAGATTCTGCTTTGGAAGATCACATCCAAAATATAAGAAAAAAAAAAAGCCTTATGCACAAAGATGTTCATCACAGCCTTGTTTATAATAGAAATAAAACTGGAAACCGTCTAATATTAGAAACAGAGCAGAGTGGTTAAATGGTGAAATAAACCATGTTCTATTATGTCTGCCCTCTGGACAGAAGTCACAATGTTTACAAAGATCATGTAATATTGTGGGAAAATGGCAGAGTATACTGATTAAGTGGGAAAAAGTCGCATTTGCAGGGTGATTCATTCATCCATCGATCAATTCAGCAAATAAATATTTATGGAGGGCTTGGCTGTGCCAGGGAGGCCCTACACTTCAGAGAGGGGATGCGGTGGCAGAAGCAGCTCATGGAGCCAGCAGTTATCACGCGCTGGAGTGCAGCACTGATGACGGTGGCCCTGCTGGGCCCTGGAGCAGGAAAGCCAACAGCTTTTCAAAAATGAGATGCCTTTGAAATGGTGGCATCAGAGAAGGTGGGGACAGCCTTTCTAGGGGGCACATAGAAGGGTTAGAATCTGAGGAGTGGGCTGGGCACAGTGGCTCACGCCTATAATCCTGGCGCTTTGGAAGGCCAAGGTGGGCGAATCACCTGAGGTTGGGAGTTCGAGACCAGCCTGACCAACATGGAGAAACCCTGTCTCTACTAAAAACATAAAATTAGCCAGACATGGTGGCACATGTCTGTAATTCCAGCTACTTGGGAGGCTGAGGCAGGAGAATCACTTGAACCCTGGAGACGGAGGTTGTGGTGAGCCGAGATTGTGCCATTGCACTCCGAATTGGAAAACAAGAGCAAAAAAAAACAAAAAAAAAAAAATCTGAGGAGTGGGGGGTGACCAGATGGTCATGGTGGGTGGGGAGCTATACAGAGGCAGCCAGAGTCCAGCCAAAGCCATCAGACCGTCTTATCTGGCACTGGGGAGCCATGGAGGGTTAAGGAGGCAGCGGTGAGATCAGATTGCCTCCGGAGCATCTCTCAGGAGCTACCTTGAGTTGTCTGCCCTCCTACATTGTGGCAAGACCACTCACCATGACCCATATCCTTTGTAAGAGGAAGACACCCCTGCCCCCGCCCCAGGACCTATCAGGGCCTTCATCTCAGGGCCTTTCTGCCACCACATTCCTGGCCTGGGTGATCAAGATGGACGGAGGCGGGGCCCCTTCGGAGTGCCACGGTCACTGCTTCTGGCGTGTCCACATCCCTAGAGCCCAACAGCCCCTCCCCTGGGACCACAATGGCTCGTGAGAAACCAAACATCCTGTGGCTCCAGCCTGACACCCCCGACGACAGGCTGACCTGATGGCCATCCTAGGCCCTCCTGCCTCTGCCAGGCCCTGGGTTTGGGGAGGCAGAGTTGCACAGTTAGGGCCCGGGGGTGAGACAGAGGATACCAGAGAGCCTGCTTACCCCGGATCCAAAGCCCATGCATCTGTGTGGAAGAGGGAGCCCCATGGGTTGTGGGGGAGCCCCTCGACTGCGACCCACGGCAGGACCTGCTGCCTGCAAATGCCGACTGGCTCCAAAGGACACCAGGTAGGTAGAGATGAGCCCACGTAGCCAGCCCGTGCACATGACTCTGCCTCCTTTGTCCACATTCTTGTTGAAGCCTCACTGCAAGGGTAGGAGGAAGTGAGCCTCAGAGAAGGTGAGTAACTTGCCTACAGTCACACAGTAAGCAATGAGCAAAGTAGAGCTCCTCAGAGGTCGCCCATCAAGGAGGCCACGTGGTTGCTTCTAAAAATGCAGCAAACCAGCTCACAGTGTGTCTACAGCACCCGGAGCGGCCTCAGCCAGTCAACCAAGGCTCCACTGACTTCCGCCACACGGGCTCACCAGGCTAGTGACCCCCACTCCTGCTGATGCGGTGGCCCACTTCCTCAGCCACTAAAGGCCAGGGTCCAGATGCTCACGCTCATTCCCGGCCCAGCAGCGGTCGGCCAGATTTGTTCCCAGCTCGACCTGGGCCCACCATACTTGTAACGGCAACCGGGAAATTAAATGACTCCTAAAACTCACTGATAAAATATGAGTCTCTGAGAGAGAGAGCTGATGTTCTCACAGAAACGGTGTCTGCTTTGGAAAGACTCGTGGAGCTGAGTTACCAAAAAGTCATGCTGGCCAGCTGGGACAGTTGGGACTACAGGGGAAGATGCGGGGAGAAACTCACAGGCGCGTCATCCGGATCCTGCTCCCAGGTTGTTGGTGAGCCTCTTAAGACGGCTCGTCCTGAACTACCGGCTTCGCTTCCGTGTGGCTCGCTGTACCCGCATCTCCGCTGTCTTTCTGGATGACGTGCATATTGGGATTCTCTATTTCTTGCCACCAGTGGCTTCCTTCAAGGAGAATATTTGTCAGCGACACATGCCTCTGCCCTGCCTGGGAGGTGCTTGCTCTGCTCAGCTCTGCTCATTTTTTTTTGAGACGGAGTCTCGCACTGTGGTCCAGGCTGGAGTGCAATGGTGCAATCTCAGCTCACTGGAACCTCTGCCTCCCGGGTTCACGCGATTCTCCTGCCTCAGCCTCCCAAGTGGCTGGCATGACAGGCACGTGCCACCACTAATCTTTTGTATTTTTAGTAGAGACAGGAGTTCACTATGTTGGCCAGATTGGTCTAGAACTCCTGACCTTGTGATCCACCCACCTTGGCCTTCCAAAGTACTGGGATTACAGGCGTGAGCCACCGCACCTGGCAGAATGCTCTGCTTTTGACACAAAGCTGACCGAGTCCCCACCCAAACCCAGCCGAGCCAGCCTTTCTAAAGCCTTGCTAACCTCAAAGCCTCGGATCGAGCCCCCAGGCTGCCTGCTCCTCCTTCTGTAAGCAAGGCCGCCCATGTCTCCTCCAGGCCTTTGCCCATGCTGCGCCTCCTGCCCAGAGCGCTTTCACCGCCTAAGCCCAGCTATAGGTCGACCAGATGCCACTTCTTGGAAAATGCCTCCCTGGCCTCCATTAGAGCCTGTCTGGAGGACCCTCTCGTCCTGTTTCTGAATCTTCACCTTACAGGTAACGCCTAGCTCCGTGTCTGCTTCTCCCCTGGGAGGTCGGCTTCCCCACAGTGGCCATGGTGGCATTTCTGCTATGTCCATACTGCCAGGAGCCAAGCTTGCACCCGCAGAAGAAGCGCAGCCAACGTTTGTGGAAAGACTCGCCAGGACTCAACGTGTACTTGCCAGATACTCCCTAGACCGAGACCTGATGCCATCACCAGGCCAGTAAGAGAGGCGGGTGAGGCAGTCTCCAACTTACTACCCCAGCATGGCTTTGCAGGGGGCGCCCCTCTCCAGGGCTGGCTCCTACACCTCACACACCCACCAGGCTTCCTCGCCCAACTGCTCGGGAGGATTCACGGCTGCCACCTCTTGTCGTCCTGATACTGGGGCCCACCTGAGGCATTGAGGGGCCCTTGTCCAGAGATCGGCTCCCCAAGGTGGGAACGTGGAGGGGGCAGCCCAGGGCAAGGCTGAGACGTGAAACTGCCTGAGTACTTCCGCTTCTGGGTGGTAAGGACACACATCTCAATCACTTGGAAATTTGCTGTCTTTGGAGCAGGGTGCCATTCTCTCTCTCTCTCTCTTTTTTTTTTTTTAAATACGGAGCCTTACTCTGTCACCCGGGCTGAAGTGCAGTCGTGCAACCTCGGCTTACAGAAACCTCCACCTCTGGAGTTCAAGTGAGTCTACTGCCTCAGCAGCCTCCCGAATAACTGGGACCACAGGTGCACGCCACCATGCTCAGTTAATTCTTACATGTTTAGTAGAGATAAGGTTTCACTATGTTGGTCAGGCTGGTCTTGAACTCCTGACCTCAAGTGGTCTGCCCACCTTGGCCTCCCAAAGTGCTGCAATGACGACGTGAGCCACCGCACCTGGCTCTGCTTCCTTTTTTAAAAAAAAGTTTCCTCAGTCCAGGCACGGTGGATCATGTGGGTCATCCCAGCACTTTGGGAGGCTGAGGCAGGAGGATCATCTGAGATCAGGAGTTCGAGACCAGCCCAGCTAATGTGGTGAAACCTCATTTCTACTAAAAATACAAAAAATTAGCCAGGTGTGGTGGTGCATGCCTGTAGTCCCAGCTACTCGGGAGGCAGGAGAATCGCTTGAACCCAGGAGTCGGAGGTTGCAGTGAGCCGAGACCATGTCCTTCAACTCTAACTTGGGCAACAAGAGCAACGGAACTCCATCTCAAAAGAAAAAAAATGTTTCCTCAGTTATTATGTGTCTAGTCTCTTAAAGGACCCCCCAAAATTTAGGTGAGCAAAGCCAGCATCCATCTGGTCCTGGAAATCAAGGGAGGGTGAACTCATTTATGGGAGCTGCTGCTTCCCGGGGAATTTGGCTGCAGTGGGGGGGCTCTTGGGCTCCCACATTCTGGGCAGACTTCATGGAGTGACCCGCCATGGGGCCAGGGCACCAGCCACTGCTCTTCATTCACTCGGACACTGCGGCCACCTCCTGCAACCAGGCCTGTGATTTCACGAAAAACGTAAGTGCGTCTGTGAAACTGAGAAGCCACAGGCACCTCGGAGGGCCAGTCAGATTTTATTTTGGTGTCTGCCCCGTGTTTGCACGTCGGAATTTCAGCTGAGCCCTCCTCAAAGCCGCACATGCCAGGGGCCGTATTTAACTTGAATGGGCTGCTAGGAAGAAGCCCGGGGCTGGCCTGACCTGGTTCTCAGGGAATGACCCCCTGGCCCACAGCAGCTATTTTAAAGGAGGCTGCCATTTGGTCTTTGCCAAAATAGTTGAAAGAAGACCCCAGAATAGCAGGCTGGGTCTGCCCCGGCTTAGAAGCCGCATCTCAGGCTTAAGCAGGCGCGTGGGATGTCAGGGAGCAGGCGGCAGTGGCAGAAAAAGGTCTCTTGTCACCGAGGCCAGAGGCCCAGGAATGGCCCTTGGCTGACTGTTAGGACCCTGCATCCCTGGCCTCGAAGAGGCAGGAAGCCCCACAGGCTGATGTCAGAGAGTCAGGACTGGCGTGGGAGAGCAGACGGGAATGGACGCCAGATCTCTCAGGTGGGAGCTCACCTAACACCAGCTGCCGCCCCACTGCCCTAAGACCTGAGTGACTGCTAATATTACCTGCTTTACAAATGAGAAGACCGAGGGTCAGAATCTGCCCAAGGTTTCACCCAGAGTGAGGGACGGCCAGGCGGTCCTTATAGGCCTTGGAGGCTGAGTTGAGCCTAAGAATGTCCCCCATCCAATGGCAGCAATCATAACCGTGGCAGGTGGGGAAAGAAGAATTCACCAACATGGCGATTCCACCTGCTGTTCCCTGACCCTAGGGTGGGGATAGGAGAGGGGGTAAGGGAGCCCTTACTCCCCCAGGCAGGGCTCAGCTTGGCCTCCCCACAGTAGGAGAGTAGTGTGCAGTGTAGAGAGTACTTTTTTTTTTTTTTGAGATGGAGTCTTGCTCTCTTGTCCAGGATGGAGTGCAGTGGCACGATCTTGGCTCGCTGCAACCTCCACCTCTCAGGTTCAAGCAATTCTCCTGCCTCAGCCTCCCGAGTAGCTGAGATTGTGGGCACCCACCATTCACGCCCAGCTAATTTTTGTATTTCCAGTAGAGATGCGGTTTCACCATGTTGGCCAGGCTGGTCTCGAACTCCTGACCTCAGGTGATCCATCCATCTCAGCCTCCCAAAGTGCTGAGATTACAGGCGTGAGCCACCGAAGCTGGCCTCGAAGAGTGTTTTTTATCCAGCATGTCCCCTAAAGGCAAGCTGCCTACTTCATCCAACCCAGATTAAAAGGGCAACCCTGGAGGGCAAACCACCTCTGGGACCTGATGGAAATTGGCCTCTGGATGGAGTTTTCCAGGACACTGCCTCAGCAATGTCTTCCTCTGCCCATGCTGACTTTAAGGCACCACTTAGTAGCTGTCACATATGCTTAGGGAAGTCACTTCCTCTCTGGGCCTCAGTTTCTTCACAGGTGAATTGAGGTGGATCATCCCCACCCACCTCTTGGGGTCGGTGAGTGAATGGAAAATGGGGCCCTCACTGGCAGGCTGATGGGGGGCGCCGTGCCCATCTGAGCGCTGGGTCGTCTTCCCGGCACCCTAGCCCTCTACCCAGCATTGGTGGATCCTGCTGCGATCCGCCCCATCCTGTGGGTCCCTAGGGGCCAAATGCAGCCCTTTAAACCACCAGCGTGGGAGACAGAAATCAGCCTTTTCATGCACAGTTGAGAAAGTGCAACCGGATGAACAGACGCCCCAGTGCTGCAGGTGTCCAGGCACAGGTGAGTTCCCCAAGCCCTCCTGGTGAGCTCCGAGTGAATGGGCCAGCAATGCAGGCTGCCATCAGTCTCGGGGTGCGTGGTGGTGAGCGTGGAGCAAGTCAGATGGCCCCAGTCACCGCGCTTGCCCAGAACTGTGCAGGGTTGCAGCCCTCATCCTGGGGCAATAGTGAAGGGGACCTCCTTTCTCTCTGAAAAGGCCCGGTTTGGACTGTCCTGTGATCACCCTGCGACAGGCGACTGGACTTGAGAAGTCAGGTAAAGCTTCCCGGAAAGGTCAAGGTTGAGCTGAGGTCTGACAGGCGCATTAGGGGAGGGAACAGTTCTCCGAAACGTCTCCGCTCCATCCCAAGGCCACGCCCGCAGCTGGGCCCCCACTTCCCCCTGCCTGTGAATGGGAGGAACAGAGCGCCCAGCCCAGCCGTGGTTCCCTTTCCCCAGCCTCCCTTTCACAGCCTCCTTCTCCCACTTTGCAAAAGAAAGGAGCGCTCCTTAGGTGCTAGAGCCTCCGGGCACCAAACAACCACACTGTGTGACACTCCTTCCAGCGCTCCCAGGCCACAAGCAGCCCCTGGGAGGGTGTGGGGTGGAGGGAGAAGTGGCCACTCTTTGGGCTGCTCTGGGGAGTTCCTAACAGTTGTCTTGGAAGTGTAGGGCCAGGCCGGGTGTGGTGGCTCGTGCTTGTGATCCCAGCACTTTGGGAGGCTGAGGCGGGAGGATCATGAAGTTAAGAGATCGAGACCACCCTGGCCAACGCGGTGAAACCCTGTCTCTATTTAAAAAAATAAAAAAATAAACAAAAGGAAGTGTAGGGCCAGAGGCCTGTCCATTTCTTTCAATGACCTATGCCTCCCAAACCCAAGCCCTTGACAAAAATGCATTAGAGCAAGGGTGTCCAATCTGGTTTTTTTTTACTTTATTTTTATTGATTTTATTTATTTATTTATTTAGTATAAGACTTAATTATTGATTTTATTTATTTACTTTTTTTTTTGAGATGGAGTCTTGCTCTGTCACCAGGCTGGAGTGCAGTGGCACGATCTTGGCTCACTGCAATCTCCACCTTCCAGGTTCAAGTGATTCTCCTGCCTCAGTCTCCTGGGATTGCCGGTGTGCACCACCACACTCACCTAATTTTTGCATTTTTAGTAGAGAGAGGGTTTTAACATGTTGGCCAAGATTTGTTGACCTCGTGATCCACCCGCCTCAGCCTCCCAAAGTGCTGGGATTACAAGTGTGAGCCACCACACCTGGCTGAAGAAATTCATTTTTTAAATATTTCAATACATAGGAATATTTTTATTGCAAAGAATAGTAATAGAGTGATCAGCCAGGTCCTGTGGCTCACACCTATAGCCCCAGCACTTTGGAAGGCCGAGGGGGGTAGATCATTTGAGGTCAGGAGTTTGACACCAGCTGGCTAACATGGTAAAATCCCATCTCTACTAAAAATACAAAAATTAGCCAGCCATGGTGGTGCATGTCTGTAATCCCAGCTACTAAGGGAGGCTGAAGCAGGAGATTCGCTTGAACCCCAAAGGTGGAGGTTGCAATGAGCTGAGATCATGCCACTGCACTCCAGCCTGGGTGACAGATTAAGACTCCTCTCATAAAAAAGAAATAATAATAATAACGTGATCAATAAAAGACATTCAAGGCTTAAATTACCCTTGAATATCTTGAATATTTGGGTGAAATTGATGTGGGAAATAGAATGAAAATATAAATACAAAGATAATGGGTAAAGGTTTATAATTTTTGTCTGCTGAAGTAAAGCTTATTTATGTATTTTTTTCTAAAATCAAAGATGGCAGATGTCAAACTGGTATGGTTTTTAGACTCCACTGGACACATTTTTAAAAGTAACAGAAGAGGCTGGGTGCAGTGGCTCACGCCTGTAATCCCAACAATTTGGGAGGCCAAGGCGGGTGGATCACTGGAGACCAGTAGTTCAAGACCAGGCTGACCAACATGGTGAAACCCCGTGTCTACTAAAAATACAAAAATCAGCTGGATGTGGTGGCGCGCACCTGTAATCCCAGCTACTCAGGAGGCTGAGGCAGGAGAATCACTTAAACCCGAGAGTTGGAGGTTGCAGTGAGTCAAGATTGAGCCCCCTTGCGCTCTAGCCTGGGCAACAGAGTGAAACTGTGTCTTCTCCCAAAAAATCAATTAATTAACTAAAAGTAACAGAAGGCGCAGTGCAGTGGCCCACACTTGTAATCCCAGCACTTTGGGAACCTGAGGCAGAGGATCGCTTGTGTCCAGGAGTTCCAGACTGGCCTGGGCAACACAGTGAGACACCAACTCAATAAAAAGTAACAGGAAATGAGCCAGGCATGGGGGCATGCACCTGCAGCCCCAGCTACTGGGGAGACTGAGGTGGGAGGAACCATTGAGCCCAGGAGTTTGAGGTTTCAGTGAGCCATGAGCCATGATTGTTCCATGGAACTCCAGCCTGGAACAGAGCAGGACCCGGTCTCAAAAAAAAAAAAAAAAAGATCCTAGGGTCTCCCCTGGATCTAGTTCCCAGGTAACACCTCTCCCGGGGTCTGGGATGGAAACTGGCTTTGCCGTCCTAGAGGGAGAGAAAGGGAAAGAGAAGGAACCCACCTGGGGCATGGATGTCTCACACTGCCAGGACCGGGTGGTCAGGCCTTCCCCAGGCCTTGAGTCCATCCAGGGAGAGGGAGGGAGAAGGGAGAGTACAGTTGTCAAGGCTGACTTTGAATAGAATTTTTCTTCCGCCTCCTCCCCACCAGGATGCTTCCCTTGAGCGGCCTGTGGTCTGAAATCTGGGGAATGAGGAGGCTCTCTGACTCCCCACTCGTATTTCCCATCTTCTCTCATGGCGACAGGTGGAATCCCATGCCCAGTGGCGTCAGGGAGGAGAGTGGGCCCCTCTTCCTTGTTGCTGGGAGACCCTGAGCAGGAGGGAAGGGAAGAAGCAAGGGGTAGGGGAGGCACACCCCCACCACCCTCTTGATGACCCCCTACCCAGTCTTCCTGAGGGTCAGCCCACCAGGCCCGTGGCGCCCCTTCTGCTGGGGAAGGCTGTGACCTGGAGGATTTCCTGGCACACCCCATGGGGTGAGCTGAGCCCATGACGCCCTGGCTTTCAGCACCCCTCAAAGGGAGCCGAAACCCTTCCTGGTCTGCAAAGTCCTGCTCACCCCTCCGGCCTCATGAATCCACCAGCTTCCACACACTGGCTTCCTGGAGCTCCAACTCTTCTGCCTTGGCTGGCTCCTACTTACCCTTTCTTTAGGTCTCAGCTGAAATGACCCTGTCCTTAGACCCTGTGACTCTCCTGAGTGGGCACTCCATAAAGACTTGCTCAGCTGCAGGGGTGGCGGACCCCTGAGTGGGAAGGGTGGGTCCTTAGGTAACATGGGGAAAGCCCTTTCCTTCTCTGGCCTTCTACTCTCTTCTGTGAAAGGAGAGGGTCATTTTAGCAGCCCCTGGGTGAGTCCCTTCTGCTCTGACCATTTTATTTTTATTTTTTTATTTTTTGAGATGGAGTCTCGCTCTATTGCCCAGGCTGGAGTGCAGTGGCAGATCTCAGCTCACACCTCCGTTTCTCGGGTTCAAGCGATTCTCCTGCCTCAGCTTCCTGAGTAGATGGGATTACAGGCACGTGCCACCATGCCCGGCTAATTTTTGTATTTTTAGTAGAGATGGGGTTTCACCATGTTGGTCAGGCTGGTCTCGAACTCCTGACCTTGTGATCCGCCCGCCTCAACCTCCCAAAGTGCTGGGATTACAGGTGTGAGCCACCACATCTGGCCTCTGACCATTTTTTTATTTGAATTATTAAAGAGACTGCAGGGAGTTGGGGGCTTGGTGGTCTGTTTTGTGATCCTCCAAATGAACAAATCAATTGGGGTTGTGATAGCTCACCGAGCTTGAGCCCCACTCTGAAGCTGTCGGAAGAGTTTCACCTGCACAGTTCGAACCCCTGACAGCCCTGTGAGGCAGACAAGGTGCAGACCACGAGCTCCATTTTGCTGCAGGGGAAACTGAGGCAGACAGCAGTGTGGTCAGGAGCCTGACTTTGGCACTCACAGCCAGAGTCTGAGTTTTGGCTCAGCTCTTTGCTAGCTCCATGACCTTGAGTGAGCTGGTCGGAGGCTTTGAGCCTGAGTTAATTCTTCTGCAAAATGGTGATGACCAGCGGGGCCACACCCTACAGGGCTGAGTGAGAAGAAAAGACGGTCTTCCTTGCTAAGCAGCCCCACCCTGCACCAAGCCCCCTCCCTGCCAGTGCCTAATGAAGATGGCAGTAATGACTTTTATCTGGAGAGGTGCGGCTCACAGCCTGTGGATAAGACACTGGGCACTTTACATGTCTAATTCTTCTAATTCCCCAGCAAGCAGTGAGGACAGACTTCAGGTCCTGCGAGGCTTAGCAAACCACCCATAATCCCTCAGTGAGCGAGCGAGGCCAGGACCTGGCTCCCTAGCCCTGCCCCCAAGCTGGGCAGCCATGTCACTCATCTGGTGATGCCTGTGGGCACATATCTCTGGGTACCTGCCTGTTCTAAGGGCTGAATGCACATCCTCTCATTCAACTATTCCAGCAACCATCCGAGGTGAGAACTCGGATTTTCTGCATTTTACAGATGAGGAGACTGAGGCATGGTTTCTCTTCCATCATCTCAGGGTTGAGTAGCTGATACGTGCAAAAGATCTGTGCACAAGGAGGCAGGAGGCTTTATTGATTCTCAGTCATTGAAACCGCCCCCAAAGGCTGTCGCCCAGACCTGGCTGGGCTACCTTCAGAGTAAAAGAGAAACAGGGCAGAACAACGAGAGAGGGGAGACTCTCCTGGACACAGAGGCCCCTCTAGGTAAGACATCATTACGAGCCAAGGAGTGACCTGCTGTCTCTTTAATGCCCCAGGATCAAGGTGACTTGGAAAAAAAAAAACATGGAAAATAGTATGGCACTTCCTCAAAAACATAAACATAGAACGACCACCTCATCCAGCAACTTCATTTCCGGGCATATCCCCACAACAAGAAATGAAATCAGGAACTCAAACATGCACACCCAGGTTCACAGCAGCACCGTCCACAGGAGCCAAAATGTGGGAGCAGCTCAGTCACCATTGACAGATAAGAAATTCAATTAAATTTTGCCAATCCATACCTGGAATATTATTCAGCCTCAAAAAAAAAAAAAAAGAAAAAAAAGCAAATTCTGACACACGCTACATCATGGATGAATCTTGACAATGCCATGCTAAGTGAAATATGCCAAACACAAAAAGGACAAACGTTGTGTGATTCCACTCATGAGGTCCCTAGGTAGTCAAATTGGCAGAGACAGAAAGCAAAGATGGTGGGTGCCAGGGCTGGGGGAGCAGAAGGGCGAGTGTTTGGTGGGCATGCAGTTTCAGTTTGGGAAGAGGAAAATCGTCGGGAGACGGATGGTGGTGATCATTGGACTACAATGTGAGTATCTGCTGTGCATGGTGGCTCATGCCTATAATCCCAGCACTTTGGGAGGTGAGGTGGGCAGATCACCTGAGGTCGGTAGTTCAAGACCAGCCTGACCAACATGGCGAAAACCCATCTCTACTAAAAATACAAAATTAGCCAGACGTAGTGGCACATGCCAGTAATCCCACCTACTAGGGAGGCTGAGGCAGAAGAATCGCTAGAACCTGGGAGGTGGGGGTTGCAGTGAGCCGAGATCGCGCCATTGAACTCCAACCTGGGCAACAATCGTGAAACACTGTCTAAAAAAAAAAAAAAAAAAAAAAAAAAAAAAAAGAGTATCCTTCATGCCACTGAACCATGCCCTTAACACAGGTAAACATGGGAGAGGGTGGGGGGGGGGGGACAGACGGTATACGGGAAGTCCGTACCTTCCTCTCAGTTTTGCTATGAACTTAAAACTGCTCTGAAAAAAAGTCTTCTAAAAATGGTTAACATCAATTTTATGTTATGTATATTTTACTACCTTTTTTTTTTTTTGAGATGGAGACTCACTCTGTCACCCAGGCTGGAGTGCAGTGGCACGCTCTCGGCTCACTGCAACCTCCGCCTCTCAGATTCAAGCAATTCTCCTGCCTCAGCCTCCTGAGTAGCTGGGACTACAGGCACACGCCACCACGCCCGGCTAATTTTGTATTTTTAGTAGAGATGGCGTTTCACCATGTTGGTCAGGCTTGTCTCAAACTCCTGACCTCAAGTGATGTGCCCGCCTCGGCCTCTCAGAGTGCTGGGATTACAGGTGCGAGCCACCGAGTCCAATTAACACCATTTTTTTTAAGTTTTTTTTTTTAATTGGCTCAATCTCCCCATATTCTGAAGATCCTAAAGAAAAACAAGCCACTTCTCTCGGGATGTTTCTGCTCGGTGTAGACCAGTCTATCCCGCCAGTCTTATCATCCCCCTGGACTTTCGGAGAAAGACGTCATTGTGAAGGTGTCTTGCTGAAGCCAAGAAAGGGAAGTGGAATTGTGAAAGTAGTTGAGCTATTTACAAAGTCTACACAGTCTGGGCCCTTGCCCTGGGCTGAGCTCAGTCATTTTGCCCTGAGGACTAGAAGCAGAGTTTTATGCAGCACTTTCTTTTTTATTATTATTACTATTAAGCCAAGTAAGTTCTTAACAGCTGAGCTGGTGGGTCTGAGAAGCCCCTTCACTTTTTCACGGGAGAAGAGATTATTCAGATTTTTTGGAGGTCGAAAAAGGTCACTGTGAGGGGCATTCCGAGCCTCTGCTCCTCTCTCAATGAGTTCCCCTCCAGTAGCTGATGACAACAGGGAGCCTTCCACTGGATAAAGATATGGCTTTGTTTATTTCACAAATTCCCAGCATTTCCTGTTAACCAGGCCCGGTCCAAACCATCCCCAAGGGGCTTGCGGTCTGAGCAGCTCACTTTGCTCAGCCTCTTCCTGGGGTCAGGCGCTGGCATGCTAAGGCTGACATCAGCTGATGCCCATTTTACAGATGGGGAAACTGAGAATGCTAAGAAGTGAGACAGTGTAAGGTTATACAACTAACAGGGAGACAGCCAAAACTTTAACCCAGCCGGAAGCCCAACATGGCCCCAAGCCTTCCTCAAACCCCCAGGATTTGGCAAAATGGGCTTCCTGGGGTGTAGCACGGCAGAAGAACTTTGGGGCCAAGCTAAGCGAGGGTCCTGTTTCTAGATCGCCTGGCCAGGTGCAGTGGCTTACGCCTGTAAATCCCAGCACTCTGAGAGGCTGAGGCGGGAGGATTGCTTGAGCTCAGGAGTTCGAGAGCAGTCTGGGCAATGTAGTGAGACCTCATCGCTACTGAAAAAAGAAAACAAAAATTTAGCTGAGTGTCTCGTCTCAGCTACTTGTGAGACTGAGATTGGAGGACTGCTTGAGCCTGGGAGTTTCAGGCTGTAGAGCTGTGATAGAGCCACTGCACTTTAGCTTGAGCGATGGAGCAAGACAGTATCTCAAAAAAAAAAAAAGAAAAAAAAAAGATATATAGATCCCCTTGTCCCTCTGCTGAGAAGTCCTCAAGGTAACCAGATCTGGAAAAGATTAGTCACCTTGGTCCAATTATTTCTTTCAAATAAAGAAAAAAAAGCTGGGCCAGGCACGGTGGCTCACGCCTGTCATCCCAGCACTTTGGGAGGCTGAGGCAGGACAATCGCTTGAACCGGGAAGGCAGAGGTTGCAGTGAGCCAAAATCTCACCACTGCACTCCAGCCCAGGTGACAGTGGGAGACTCTGTTTCAGAAAAAAGAAAAAAGAAAAAGAAAAAGAAAAAGAAAAAGCTAATGCAGAGGTTCCTATGGGGCCCCGGCAGCTGGGCCTGAGGCCTTTGCAGGTACCTCTATCTGTCCGCCCCAGGTGCAGTGGCAGATTGGGCAGAGAGGCTTGCAGAGAGGACTGCTGATGGAAGAGCTCCCAGTGTACTTAGCCAGCCATTTACAAACACCTATTGAGCACCTACTGTGTGCCCAGCACTGGAGGTACAACTGTCAACAACACAAATCCGGGCTTGCCCCATAGAGGTGACAATCTAAATGTGGTGGAGGGGCAGCTAACGAGTGCAGAAGGTTCTTTAGGAGCTCAAAGAAGCTCCACCCAGAACGATGGGGTGGGGCCCAGAAGGCATCCCCAAGCAACTACTCATTGAGGGCAAGCCTGAATGGGAGGAGTCACTGGCAGGAAGGTCTGGGGCCAGGGGACATCCAGTGGGAAGGGGGAGGGATGACGCGGTCAGTGTGGCGGGAACACAGGAGCAGAAGCGAAGCAGGTGGGAAGCCGGGTCAAGGGCCAGGGGCACGGAAAGGGGTCAGATGCAGATAAGCGAGTGCATCCTGGAGCGTCCTTCACACGCGGTCCATCCTCATCTGTGCCTTTGTTGCCTCCACTGAACAGTGGAGGAGGCCAGGGCCTGCAGAGGTTGGCAGTGTGCTCAGGGACCCCCAGTGGCAAGGTGGAAGCCAGGTTCCAGATCAGTTCTGCCAGGAATTCCCAGCTCCTAAAAGCCTTGCTGCCTGTTAGCCCTCTAGTCACCAAGAGCATCTATTCTGGGTGTGCCTGCAGTTCTGGGAGATAAATCAGCTGCCTGCAGCGTCCTTTGCTGAACTCACAGCAAATAGGAGAGACAGGGAGGGGTCCTTGGGGAGCCCTAAATTGAGCTTGCTGTGGGAGTCCTGGGAAGAAAGGGGCCTCATCCTATCAAAAGCTGGGGGAAGACATCAGAGGCCCTCTGCTCAGGTCAGCTGGCACAGGTGGGTCTCCAGGCCTGGGTCTCACTTCCCCAGAGGGCATGCTCGGGTGGACCCAGGCCAAGGGAGGAAAGCCCACCTCCCATGCCTTTTTGCAAATGGGGAGTCAGGGACCCAGAGACGGAAAGACCACACAGCAAGTAAAGGGTGTGTTCTAGATCCCCTGCACCCTGCACCCAGGCCAGGGATGTCTTCTTGGCACCAGATCTGCAGGCTCATCTGGGAGCCCAGGGGCCCAGAGGCAGCTGGGTTGCACCTTGCAGCTGTGAGCTGGAGCCCAGGAAGGCCCGGGTCTGGGTGGTGCTGCCCAGGCAGGCTGCAGGCCCAAGGAGGAGCAAAGAGCCTCTCGAGAGATCCTGAGCTAAGGCTCTGGTCCTGCCAGAGCCACTTGATGACCTCCAAGTGCCCCCCTGTCTGCACCTCAGAGTAGAGCCCTCAAGCCTCCCAGGTCCCCTCCAGGGGCACGAACAAGCCTCAGCAGACTTCTGAAGGGGTCTCAGGGCTCTGGATGTGCAGATGGGGTGGAGGTGGAGGGGGCGGAGGTGACCTGCGGACATCTCTGGTCACAGGTGCTGGTGGTACGAGGAGTGGGGTAGGCACCAAACCCCTGCAGCTGTGGCTAGGCAGGCCTGCAGGGAGGGCCAGCTCCTCAGGAACCACAAAGAACAGGGCTTTTCACACCTAGGTGGGCCTGCATCTAGCTGGGCCGGGCCCCATCAGGCCATAATGGGCACAGTGGGAGGTGGAACCATGAGTGGGAGAGGGGAGCCTTCCAGAGGCCTGGCTGGGTCCCTGCTAGATTGAGGGCTCTGGCTATGGTACATGCATGTCTCTGCCGTGGAATCAAAGGAGCAGGGGATGGTGAATATCCCCTCTGGCCCTGCACCCTGCCACCTGTCCTTTCAAGGACGGGTGTGTGCCTGGGGGTTGCAGGGCCAGGCCTCCCTGGGTGGGTCTCTGCCACCGTGCCCTTTGGCCCAGGTGGACCTCCACCAGGTATTCAGAACTCCAGCCCCAAACTCACGACGCCTGTAGTGCCAAGACGTAGGGGGTAGGGGTGGCCTCCCGCCTGTAGCCACAGGGTCTTCCCTTGCCCACCCAGGCCCCGGTGTCGCTTTCTGGTCTTACCCACCCCTCCTTCCCAGGCCGGTCCTCAAGGACCCAGCAGAGGAACCAAGTTCCCGTGAGCCTCCGAAAGGTGAAGGGCAGGCAGCAGCCGCTGACTTCTGCGTCCATTCGGAGCTTAGGGTGCCTGGGCTAGGGCTGCGCCCAGGCGGCCGGAGCAGAGAGGGAGACGGGGAAGGGGACAGGCAGGGACAAAGTGCAAGAGGCAAACGGGCTGAAAAGCAGAAGTGTAGGAGCCGCGAGGGGCGGGACGAGCAGGTCCGTGGGCCGGGCGGAGCCAAGGGTGGGGGCCGGGGTCCCTCCAGGTGGCACTCGCGGCGCTCGTCCCCGGCCTCCTCCCCTCCCCCGGTCCTGATTGGCAGGCGGCCTGCGACCAGCCGCGAACGCCACAGCGCCCCGGGCGCCCAGGCGAACGCGAACGGCCCCCAGCGGGAGCAGGCCAGTAGGAGGGGGCGCCGGGCTATATATATAGCGGCTCGGCCTCGGGCTGGCCCGGCGCGCAGGGAGGCGCGCACTGCTCGGCAGGGTCCCAGCTCCAGCCCTGAGCTTTCTGCCAGGTTCCTCGCTCCATGCAGCCGGGGTAGCGTCCGGCCACCGGGGGCCCCGTCGCTCGCCTCGCGCTCCTCCTCCGCTCTGCACTCCCGCCCGAACTCGGCCGTACGCTCCCGCGGGCCACCCCAGGCGCAGCTCTGACCCCCAGCTTCTCAGGCGCACGGACCGCCTGACAGACGCGCGGCCCTCGGGCCGGGATGTCGGGGCCCGGGACGGCCGCGGCGGCACTGCTCCCCGCGGTCCTGCTGGCCTTGCTGGCGCCCTGGGCGGGCCGAGGGGGCGCCGCCGCACCCACCGCACCCAACGGCACGCAGGAGGCCGAGCTGGAGCGCAGCTGGGAGAGCCTGCTGGCGCGCTCGTTGACGCGCCTGCCGGTGGCAGCGCAGCCCAAGGAGGCGGCCGTCCAGAGCGGCGCCGGCGACTACCTGCTGGGCATCAAGCGGCTGCGGCGGCTCTACTGCAACGTGGGCATCGGTTTCCACCTCCAGGTGCTCCCCGACGGCCGCATCGGCGGCGCGCACGCAGACACCCGCGACAGTGAGTGGCGCGGCCGGGCGGGGAGCGGTGGGGGCGGGGGCTGAGGGCAACGGCCGCCCCTGCCCACGCGCTCGGTCACACGCTGAGGCCCCGGGCGGGCACCTGCTCGCGGGCACTGGGACCCGGGCGGACTCGGGCTGGGGTCCCTTCTGCCGCGGGGCTGGGGACGCAGACCCTCTTGGCTCCAGCAGCCCAGCGCGACCCCTGAGGCCGGGCCCCGCCTCCCGCCTTCAGAAGCTCGGGCTCCCAGCGCCGAATTCCAGCGCCTTCGCCCGTGGGCACGGGGCGCGCGGTGCAGCCATAGGTGGCCCGAGACACGCGCCACGGCCTGGGCCAGGCTGGGGGACCGCCGGGCTCGGCTCGCCTCTGAAAGTCTGGGACTGGGTGCGGGCGCCGGGGGTCCCCTACACAGGCAAGCTAATCTGAGCTGGCGCAAGCTTGGGCCCCGGTGGCCCTTGAAAGCGGCCTTCGCCGGGGACCCCGGGCCCTTTATCCCCACCCCTACCCCAGAAATAGGGTCCCCGGAGGCGAACAGGGCGAGGGGCGGAGTGGGCCAAGGGTCACCTGCCCCGCAATGACCTGCGCCCCGCCCCCAGGCCTGCTGGAGCTCTCACCCGTGGAGCGGGGCGTGGTGAGCATCTTCGGCGTGGCCAGCCGGTTCTTCGTGGCCATGAGCAGCAAGGGCAAGCTCTATGGCTCGGTGAGTACCACAGGGTCTGGCCAGGCACCTCGTTGGGAACAGCGGACGTGGCTGGTGGGATCCTGGCTTCTCTAGCCCCACCTGTGCCTGGGTCTTGGAGGGGTGGCAGGGTCACCGGGTCACCGGACTGTCAGGCCTGCCCAGACAAAGGAGGCAGCCCCAAGGCAGTAACAATGAGGTTCCTGCCATCCCTGAGTGAGCCCCTCCCAGCCCCAGGAAAGGACGCTTTGGAGAGCCCTTCCGTTCTCTAGTTCACAGGGGTGGGTCCCAGCGGTGGAACTGCCGGCTTTAGGCTTAAGGAAGGGCGAATTCTCGGCTGCTAGGTGCAGGGCAGGTGGTGGGAGCACCAGCTGTTGTGGGCTGGCCATGTCCCTTTCTCACCCTGTGAGGGTCTTGACACCCTAACTGCTCGGGAGAGACATCTCAGCCCAGAGTGGGGGCTGGGACAGAAGGGGGTTCTGACCCCTGGCCCCAGGCTGGGTACTTTGCTCAAGAGGTGGCCCAGCCCTGACACTGCCCTGCTTTGCTCCAGCCCTTCTTCGCCGATGAGTGCAAGTTCAAGGAGATTCTCCTCCCCAACAACTACAATGCCTACGAGTCCTACAAGTACCCCGGCATGTTCATCGCTCTGAGAAAGAACGGGAAGACCAAGAATGGGAACCGAGTGTCACCCACCAACAAGGTCACCCACTTCCTCCCCAGGCTGTGACCCCCCGGAAGACCCCTGCCTCAGCCTCGGGAAGCCCCTGGGAGGGGAGCACCGAGGGCCGCCTTGGTGCACTTTCTTCGGATGAAGAGTTTAATGCAAGAGTAGGTGTAAGATATTTAAATTAATTATTTAAATGTGTATATATTGCCACCAAATTATTTATGGTTCTGAGGGTGTGTTTTGTAATTTTCCGGGGGAAAAGAAAGGCAAAAAAAAAAAAACAACAAAAAAAAACAAAAAACCAACTTTGACTTTTCTGGTGCAACAGTGGAGAATCTTACCATTGGATTTCTTTAACTTGTCAAAAAGTTGTCAGGAGTGTGCTGCTATTCTGTGTTTTAAAATAAGGTGACGTTGGATTCCGATGTCAACCCCTGTAGTATGGCGTGGAGCATCTCTCTGTCCAGAAAGGCCTGCCCGAGGCTTGGGAAGCTGGTTCAGGGGGCTCCCGGCTTGTATCCTTAGAGGCTGCTCCCTTTGTGCCCTGTTGCTATTAATCGGGACATATCGGTTTACTTTGGGCACAGAAAGTGCGCTGTGGAAGTCCTCGCTGCCACTCTGTTTTTAGATCTGCCAAGACTGACCTTTGAACTTTCCTGTAGTCAATCTTCCTTGATCTACCAGATGGGAGAGACCCCTGGACAACTTTATAAACTCCTGTTTGCCTTTTTTGGATCAACAACAGCCCCCATCGCTGCGATCATTGGGGAAAAGATGAAGCTATTTCATAAATTCCATGAAGAGGAATCGGTATCCCACTGGAAGGGTAGAAATGGAGAAGGCGATGTATTTGCAATCACAGACAAAACCCTAGTGATGAAAAATAATCTGTGATAGCAGATGCTTCTGATGGTGTGATAGAATATATTTTTTAAAACAAACAAACCCCCACCCCCGCCCCAAACGGGCTTCCCTGTGCTTAGGGAACTTCAGGCTAGAGCTAGCTATTATTTTTAGGTGAAATGTCCTTGTAATTGTACAAAACACTTGATGCAGTGTTTGCGTGGAGGAGCCTGCTGCTTTCTGATGCATTCCCTGCTTAAGTGCGTTTAACATCTACCTCACAAGCCCTGAAACCTGCAGAAAGCTCAGATCCGGCGCAGGCGTTTGCCATCCCAAGTGGCTTTTTTTTCCATATGTAGCCAAAAAAGATTGCAGATAGCGTCGGTGCGCCCCATTCGAACCTTGTCACGTTTGAGCTATCTTTACCCCGTGATTTACTTTTAGTAAGGGTGATCATGGTGAAAATATTTGCAGACAGCTGTTACAGTGCACTGTATGGTCACCAAGTAACCTTATATTTTTCTTTATATATTTTACAAATGTAACCCCTGTCGTTGAAGCAACCGTGGAAGAGGCAGGGTGGGTGATGTTTAAAAACAGTTCCGAGGTGATGGCAAACATTTAATTTTAATGAATGACTTTTTAGAGTTTATACAAAATGACCTTAGCTTGCTACCAGAAATGCTCCGAATGTTTCGTCAAGACTTTAATACTCTCCTAGGATGTTTCTGAACTGTCTCCCGAATTAACTTTATGGGAATCTACAGACAGCAAGACTGGAAAATCTGATTGGAGTTTTTGTCTTTCACATTCCTTTTGAAAACTCTTTGTTCGAATGCAAATCATCGACTTAAAATACTATTCTTAACCGAGGCCTGGAAGAAAGAAGACACTTGCAAAGCCACTAAGACAGGACCACACGTCTTCAACTGCGGTTCCTACAGTGTAATAAAATGTTTTCAATTTTTAAACCACACCCTAGACTCCAGGACTGTTGAGGAAAGATGACCTTTGTAGGTCTCCATGCTGTTTGGGATCGGGGGTGTGGAGGGTTAATCTGAGGACTTTCTGGATTTTAATGTATTCATCTAATAACAAACCATGATTGTCTGAAATGCCTTAAATTATTATGGAATTTCTTGTCTCAGAGCCCAATCAGATTGTCAGAATTAACATGTCTTAGGTGCAGCATTTGATCTCCCATGACCACTTCTGTAGATAGTTCTTCAACAAATCATGTGTGATGCCTGTAGGGACGTAACTGGATCTTTCAAATACTGTTTTCATATTGCTGTGATGGGGATTCGAGGTTCCTGTAAGTCCCACTGTTTTCAGAGTCTGTAGTTTTATGCAGGTGCTGACCGACCCTCGTTGCGATGTATGTGCTGTGCACACTGACGTGCTGACCGCCATGATAAGCGTTTATCGTGTATAAAAAGACACCACTGGACTGGATGTACACAATGGGGAAAGGAATTAAAAACCATTAAAAATGTGCCTTGAAATGCCAAGACCTGGTTCCCTCCCCCTGTCTTCCAGGGGTCTTTCTATTTGAGGACTGAGCCTCACATGGCTGGGGGTGGGGATGGGGGCAGGAGAGACGAATTTTAGCCAGCTGTGTCCACACAAATGCAGCCTTGAAAACAGGAGCCTGGGGGGTGTAAGTGTCACAAAGTTTTGCCATGACACTGAGTCTTGCAGTTGATTCTCTTTCTCCTGATGGGGCTAATTCACGCCATCCCCGCAACTGTAACTAGCCCAGACGCTGTGCCCCTCCCATCGGCCTCCTGTTCTCAAAAGCAATTTGCACTTCCCTAGGGGAAGCAGTGAAGCTTGGGGTTGGTCTTCAGAAGGCAGCCTTGAGAATATTCTTCATAATCTGAGTAGACACCATCCATGGGTATTGAACTCAATATAATGAACTGCAGCTAGTCTTTTATTTTATTTTTGTTTTATTTTTTTTAGAAGGAGTCTCACTCTCACCCAGGCTGGAGTGCAGTGGGATGATCTCTGCTCACTGCAACCTCTGCCTCCTGGGTTCAAGCGATTCTTCTGCCTCAGCCTCCTGAGTAGCTGGGACTACAGGCGTGCACCACCACGCCTGGCAAATTTTTGTATTTTTAGTGGAGATGAGTTTCACCATATTGGCCAGGCTAGTGTCGAACTCCTGACCTTGTGATTCTCCTGCCATGGCCTCCCAAAGTGCTGGGATTACAGGTGTGAGCCGTCTCCCCTGGCTAGTCTTTTATTTTTACTTATTTATTTATTTTGAGATGGAGTCTTGCTCTTGTTGCCCAGGCTGGAGTGCAGTGGCATGATCTCGGCTCACTGTAGCCTCCGCCTCCTGAGTTCAAGTGATTTCTCTGCCTCAGCCTCCTGAGTAGCTGGAATTACGGGCACCCACCACCATGCCTGGCTAATTTTTGTATTTTTAGTAGAGGCAGGGCTTCACTACGTTGGCCAGGCTGGTCTTGAACTCCTGACCTCAGGTGATCCATCTGCCCGAGCCTCCTAAAGTGCTGGGGTTACAGGCATGAGCCATCGTGCCTAGTCAGCAGCTAGTCTTTTATAAGAAGGAAATGGAACTAAATTTTATAGAATCAAAATTATCTGTGTGTATTAATCGCAGTAGGGGTGCAAACGGTTTTGTGAAATTTTGAGTTTAGTTATATACACTGTGTATTCATAACTAGTCTTTCCTAGGAAGTACTCATGAGTGCAGTAGATTGCATTTAAGAAAGCTCAATGCTGACCTAATGTACCTAGAATCTGGGGTTCCCCTCTCCCTGTAAGACATATCCAATTGCTTTGCAAAAAGCCAATCAGGGTTGGAAGATCCTTAATTGTACTTAATTTGCTCTCCAAGGCATCATATTCCTCTTCCCTTTTTAAAAAAAATTGTTACTATAGAGATGGGGTTTCACTTTATTGCCCAGGCTGGCCTTGAACTCCTGAGTTCAAATGATCCTCCCACCTCAGCCTCCCAAAGTGTTGAAATTACAGGTGTAGGCCACTGAGCCCAGCCTTTTTCTGCCCTTATTTCTTGACACCTGTGATCTAGGCATGACAAAAAATACATAGGTGATGTTAGAGGGTGAATTATGTCCCCCTCCTCCAAAAGATATGCTGAAGCCCTAACCCCCAGGACCTCAATACGTGAGTTCATTGGAAATAAGGTCTTTATAAAGGAAAAATGAGGCTATGGGGGTGGGGCTAATCCGCTATAACTGGTGCCCTTCTGCAAAGGAGGCCATGTAAAGGGACACAAGGAGAAGGTGGTGTGAAGATGGAGGCAGACGGGTGATGCTTCCACAAGCCAAGGACTGCTGACGGGTGCCAGCAAATGCCCAACAGCGAGGCGAGAGGCCCGGGACAGGGGCTTCCTCCCAGCCTCAGAAGGAACCAACCTTGCAGACACCTTGACCTCGGACTTGTAGCCTCCAGGGCTGTGAGATAATCAATTGCTATTGTTTAAGCCCACAGTGTGATACTTTGCTGCCACCCACAGCCATTCACACTGGGGTGGGGAGGGGACTGCAACCTGCACGATCCAGCCATCTGGACCTGCAACCTTTCATGCATGCAGAACCTGCGGGTCTCTGTCCACATCTGTCCCGGCCAAACAAGGCATGGCTCGTCCAGCTTCTGGGGTGAAAGTCTGCCCATCATTGGCAAAATCTCTCAGAGGAACTGAGCTTTCATCCTGGTTTTCCAGCTCCTAGCATAGAGGGATGATGGGGAGTCAAGGACAGGACCCAAGAGAGATTAAAAAGTCACTCATTCATTACTGTGCCTAATTTAGAAATTAAACTTCATTATTGGTATGTATAGAAAAAAAAGTGTATACAGTTGGTGCTCTTATCTGTGGGTTTTTCATCCTGCAGACTGAAAACATTTGGAGGGTCGGGCGCGGTGGCTCATATCTGTAATTCTAGCACTTTGGGAGGCTGAGGTGGGCAGATCACCTGAGGTCAGGGGTTTGAGGTCAGCCTGGACAACATGGCGAAACCCCCTCTCTACTAAAAACACAAAATTTAGCTGGGCATGGTGGCGGGTGCCTGTAGTAGTCCCAGCTACTCTGGAGGCTGAGGCAAAAGAATCGCTTGACCCAGAAGGTGGAGGTTGCAGTGGGCCAAGATCACAGCATCGCACTCCAGCCAGGGTGACACAGCAAGACTCCATCTCGAAAGAAAGAAAGA